>JAGSMP010002877.1:0-17136 GCA_029286625.1 Parnassius orleans
CGAAATTCAATTTTATTCATCAATATAGTCTCCTTCAAGAGCGATACACTCAGTCCAATGCCTTTTTTATAATACGATTTGTCCAACCCTTCAAAATACGCTTCAATTTCGGCGATCACTTCTTCATTTGAGGCAAATTTCTTTCCGGATAGCATTTTTTTTTTAGGTTAGCGAACAAATAATAGTCGCTGGGGGCTAAATATGGCGAATACGGTGGGTGAGCAAGCAACTCAAACTTTAACTCTTTAAGTTTCGCCATGGCGACAATAGACTTGTGCACCATGCATTGTCCTGATGAAAAAAAAACTTTTTTCTTTTGCATTTGGGGCCGTTTTTTCGCGATTTCCTCCTTCAAACGCACTAATAACGACATATAATATTCGCTATTGATCCTTTCTCCCTTCTGTAGATAGTCTACAAATATTATACCATGCACATCCCAAAACACGGATACCATAACCTTTCCAGCTGAAATTTGAGTTTTTGTCGCTTTGGGCTTGCGTGTGAACTTCATTATACTTTTATTTTTTAGTTGTTATTAGAAAGTCGTTGCTGCCCACGCGTCGGCTCTTAAGACACCCGCGGGAAGATATGGGGTAGGAGATATTATTACACCGCCACTACACGGTAAACTATAACAACACTATAATTCAATGCAATAGAACTAGCTGAATATGTTATACGTTAATATTTTTATTACATTGGCGGTTTTCTGATTCGCTTTGTTATTAACACTATAGTTAAATGCAAATCCTATGCGACCTCGCAAATTCTTTACGAAGAATTATACTTGAATTTGCATTAGAAAAGCTTCACAATTTGTGTTCATTATTGGTTTTCATTCAGTACAGTTTGTTTCAGTAAATATTTAGAATAATTTTATCTTCTTATAATTGCTTTGGAGATGGATATCGCTTTGATGGACTTCACACACGCATGTATGCACTCACGTACCCAATCACGCAGGCACGTTACCAGTGCGAGAGTACGTGTGGCTCTGTGCTTGCATATCCACATCATAGGCGGTCCAACCATATAGAAAGTGAATATATATAAGCAGTTAGTTAAAAAACTCATAAAAGAGAAAATAATAAATAAAATTGAACGACAAAACTCTTTCATTATACTATCGTCATTTCTTAATTTCAAATATAAAATTTAAATTCAAATTGATAGTTTTCATTTCAAGTTTGCGATCGCAGTTCGAAACGTTTTGCTGACGCTGCTCCCCTCATCGGCCTGGGTATTTTGCGCCCAGCGAAGATTAGATACTAATATTGAAATATCGGAAGCCATGAGATCTTTCTGGCATTTCCCATGGTCATGTATTCTTCTACTCTGCCATTACACGGAACCTTATCGTTGCAGCCTATTAAAAGTACATTGCTGAACATGCCCCTCATATATTACCTTATCGGGGGGATGTTTGCCATACTTGCCACGCTTTGAAAGCGGATTGGCTACCGCAGTTTTCAAATTTTAACTGGTTATTTGGAAGACGCTACCGCCCATCTCCCTTAGTCACCTCTTACGACACCCACAAGATCATATGGGGTAATGGATATTCCTACACCGCCACTGCTAAACTAAAATATTTAGCAATCCCTCGTGAATTTATAATCTATTTCAGACTTTGATTGTATATTAACAATGAAATGAAATTTATATCTTAAGCGATCCCTTACCCTTACACTAGAATAAGTTTTCTGTGCGGCGATCTGGAAACATTTCACGCCTAATTGTTTTTTTCTTTATAGCGCTAGGCGAACCTCTGAAATTATGGGAGCGTTTATTTATTCGTTATTTACTTTGAACATTTTATCCCTTAAATCTGGTGAAGTTAGTATCTTTTATGTGGCTCTCCGAATGCTTGTCACATAAAAATTTATTAAGCCGATCTTGTTGTGTGGATGTACGTACTTGGAAAAATTTACGTTAACAGTGTTAGACAAAAAGTGTCAACCTTAGTTTAAAAATCATAATTCATATGTGTTCTGGCTGTAAAGAGATTTAAATATATAGGTAACTACTTAAATGTCTGTCTGGATGATTTCAAAGACTTAATTTTTCTATACAATATTTTCCTATGTCAAACTGTTCTTTGACCAAAAACTACATCTGTAGGTGCCGCACTTGCAGATTATTTTATTCATTGTGTTGTTCAAACTCAGGTGTAATTTTCGTACATTTATGTCCTAGTCCTTTTCTTCAAAGCCAATGATTTCAAGATTGTTCGACCGTATCGTTCAATATCTTTGTTTGCTCGTGGTGTTACTACTACATTGAGCATATATGCTTAGTTTCTAAAGTCTATGAATTTCCGGGACTCTGTAGAAGTGAAACTAGTGCCTTTTGGTGTCTCGAAAGGCTTTCCCTTATTTTGTTGACATAAAATTCTAGGAACTTGTCCTTTTGCCATTTCCTATCGGGTAATACTCTAGCACGTGCAATGATCCTATTTTCAGAGAGTTTCAATAGCTGACCAGAACAATCAACTAGAACAACGCCGCCCTTTTCCATTAGTAATACATTTTAGTCTATTATATACACATTATAGTAAGCCCATATGCCCCTCGAAAGATAAAGTATTCATTATGTTCCTTTAAGCAAACATACCCGGACCCCAATAGAAGACCTGTGGAGTCGGTACCCTTAGCGTGTGCGTTAATGAGTTTAAGCCTTCTACAGATACATTTTAAGAACTGAGGACTTCTAGCCGGTTTAGCTTATTATAATCACAATTACCTATGAAGTCAGCTGTGTGCTTGTATATAGTGACCAATGGCAACTCCGTGAGTGACTGTCCTATGAGAACATCTGTTTAGACATCCGCCCTGACTGCGTCTACTTCTGTAGTCACCGATACCCGTCCGTGAGGTATAAAACTATCTTATTCAAACCCTTTAATGATATGATTTAACAATTGCCCTGACTTGTTTTAAGCCAATTTGGATTCCTCCGCGACCTTACATTTGATAAGCGTACATTGACTACCAAAATGAATATAAACCGACCGTTCGGTGCCATTTACTTTGATAACTTTAAAATATATACCATCTTCATTTAATATGATTTGTTGTAGTCATACCTAATAGGTACTTGTTATAGGGGTTTAGTGATGTTGATTTGCCGATTCGGGTTCCATGTTCTATTCTTGTACATTTTGTACTGTATCGCATTTTATCGTGAAGTACTCCTCCAGTAACTCGGCTCTTTTGCTCCTTCTGTGCAGCATTTCGTACAAACGATCGGCATAATTAAGATCATCTGGGAAGGTTTTAATATTCGACGCTGCCATTTATGCCCGGTCAGGTTTACAGAACTTCGACCCTGATGCTGTATGCTTGGGCATGGCATAATAAATTGTTTGTTTCTCACTCCACCCCTAGAGGTCTGCTGTGTCGTTAACTTTTCGAAGGAAGCTACCCTTTGAGAATTTGCGTCTGGATTAAATTCTAGGATAACATTTTGTATGCCCTCGAACGTGCTGCTAATCTTATTACTCACTACCTAGTTCAGAAAATTTAGTCTAAAGGGCTGCCCATGGCTAATGCCATGAGGTGGTCTTGTCCCCGTTTTCTTATCACGCGGTGCTTTAAAAGACCTCTTCCATTCCTTATTTTATCCATTTTCCTGCTCTTATCTCAAGCATTTGAGGTTGGCATAGCACGTCTTCCTCTTTCATTCTCCTCTATTAGCTGTCATCCCGTCACTCCTTTCTTACGCATATCATTCCTAACACAGTCCATCTACCCCTTTTATTGGCTCCCTCTGTTCTTATATCCATTTAGATATATAGCCAACATTCTTCTTGTTACTGTAAGGTATTTGTCAATTTATGTAACGTCATCGCTCAGTCCGCCATTAAAGCCGTTACGAGGAAGACACCTTTTATTTAAATCCTAAGATATCGCAGTTACATGGTTTACTCCCCTTTGCGTAATACCACGCTAGCTTAATACTTCTCTTTTTTTGTGACTGGGGCCACTTTAACTAAACTGCCTCCGATTAATTCACTTTTGATTTTATCTTATTTCGTCAACCCACACATCCATCTTAACATTTGCATTTTAGCCACACATCTATTTCTTAGTATATAGTAATTCTAAGTCTCCGTCTATCTAGCCATAATTCTGTATCAATGAATCGAGGAACCGAAACTCAGAGCAATTTAGTAGAGATTAATCTAAGGAAATTTAGAGAAATTTAAGAAAGCACCAAAATTCTAATATAAAAAAAAGATCTTCAGTCAGACATTCTAATTTATTCTGCCATTTTTCCAGTCTACTATGGACTTCAAGTGCATTTTCCCTAACAAGAACAATATCGTCGATGAACAGCAAGCACCATGGTGCCTCCTCCTGTATGTTTGATGTCGGTGCGCATTCATTACCAGGAGGAACAAATAAGGCTTAAAGCTGATCCCTGGTGCAAGCCTACGGTGACATTGACTTCTCGGATGTTCCAAATTCAGACCGAACATGCGTGCTTAATTAGCTATACATCGCACGGAAAAGCTGAACAACTTCCTTGGCGCTTCATTCTGTTTTAATGTTCTTTACATTACAATGTATGTGTTAGAGCCATGCTGCAGCTATATTATGATTGTTGCATGAATTTGTTGGCTTGACCGAGGAATGACCGCGCTCTCATAGAATATCCGCGTAAATAATCTCAATGCTGCTGTGTTTTGTATGGTGAGCATAAAGAACCGAAGAACCCTTTTAACTTGAAATGAAGCATTCCATCTTAGTCCTCAGGGATGACAACGCATCTGCATTTTGATTTTTAATCGAGGATAGATGTAGATGTATATGGGCCACTGCATCCACTTACCATCAGGTATTGCATCTGGTCCCACAACCTTTAAATTCTTCACACCCTGAACAGTCATTTTAACTTCATCCACAGTCACTTTTTTTATCACGCCCATATTCACGGCAACTTTAACTAACTTACGTTTCACTCAATATATTCTCCTCATATATTGATTTTTCTGTCGTCCGTCAAAAACTTCAACCTTCATCATTTACACATTTTAGTTGTTCAATATCACTTCAATTTTTCTTTTCCTAGCTATGCGATACTAACCTTAGTGGCTACGCGGGCTCCCCAGTGACTGGACAGTCCATACCTGCACCTTGGCCTTTGTAACCGCAACAACTTCCTTACATTTCACATATGCTACACTTTTGTCCTCTTTAACTATGTAATTTCCTACTCCCACACTTCCATTCTCTGAATGCATTCTTCCTTCCTTTCAGACTAATCTGTACTTCTTTATCCCACCACCATCATCCTTATCTATTTTACCATTATCTTTCGTTTCCCCGAAAATATCTTTCACCACACTTCTGATACATGTTGCCATTTTATTTCAATTTTCGTTCAAAGACTTTCCAATCATATCATTTATTTATATAATTTTAAATACAACTCTATGCCAGAATTTTTCAATTCACTTTATTCACTTTATTAATAAGATGCTATTTAGTTTGGAGAAAGGGCCTAGCTCTATGATTTATATTTTACAATAAATTTTCTTTCTATCAGCAGTAACTGATGTTGAAAAACAAAGCTCTCCATAGACACTTTACAATCCTTGACTGATCGAATTTAACTTCATCTTATTTCAAAGTAATCGATTTGTGTACTAAGGTTCCCATTATTGTATGTGATCAGATGTAGGTTTCTTTTATGAAGAAAAAGCGTATTTATCACAGCCATATCAAATGTAGTTGCTGCTTGTAGTAAGTAAAGCCTCTCCCTCATTGTTCCGGTTTCAAAACCCCAGCCCCCATGAACTCCCTATCTTGGCCGTATTTTATAATGGTTTATCTGACACGACCGAGACAGAACTTGGTGCTTATTTTAAAGAGTGCCTTGTAGGTGGAGACTAGTAGTTTTGAGTATCAGTATTTAGTAATTGAAGTGTAAATAGGAAAGATCAAATAAAAAGTTATGAATTATATCATAATTTTCACATATAATAAACACTTAACACTACTCGTATAAAACTCATGCATGTATGTGATTTCCTTAAATATTATTTATAATTTAAGATTTTAATTGTCAATTGCATGTTACTTTTCTTTTGGAAATTTTAGTAATTAAATTAAAAACATCAATTGATTAAAATATATAATACTAGTTCGTTTCAAACATAAACAAAAACACTAATAATTAACATTGTAGGTAACTACAGTCCAAAATCTCTTAACTAAAATCATTATACTTTTTCAATATTCTTATTGGTAAATCCTATTATTAACAACTCGTAACAATATTGTCCGTTACGTAGATATTTATTGCGGTGAACATTCAATTTCGGTAATTACAGCAGGCTATCTTCGTATTATGCAATAAGGTAGGTCGGGTGAGATCGAATACTTAATTTTAATTTTAATTTATTATTTGCGAAATTTAAATTAAGTAATTAAATAATCAATGAAACTTACCAGTCCGATGTATAATTTACTGACTATAGATATAGACAATTTGTACATACCAATGGGCTTTCTCCAACGTTCTTACCACTTCTGATATTAGAGGTTGGCTTAGGTTTCCATTGACGTCCATCGAGTTGGGGGTTGATATTTTTTTAACAGAAAGGTTACATTATTATAAGCACACACGCAGTTTCAACATGCGGAAAGGAGTACTTTTTGAGAAAAAAATTATTGAAAATCAATTATTTTTGCAATACTTATGTCAATTCCTACCGTAAAGCTGACGCTATTTTGTATTGTCATTGTCATCGTCGGTAGGGATGTCGATTCTTTCCGAAAAAGATCGATTTTTAAATCAATTCGAATCGTAAGCTGATGTGTGTTGATGTGATGTTCAGTAGGGATGGTTATAAAGCAAACTTCACAGACTGGCTCATTGAATATTCTCGGCGAAGAAAAATAAAAATAGCGCCTAAAGATGTTTTCGAATAATTAATTAAAGCAATACAATATGTGTGTAAAATTGATTAATAAATTATTAATTATATTTGATTTGTTTTATTTTAACAGTACCTATTAGGGCAGATAACAAATAAAATAGGTTAGGTTCAACTTATGTCAAAGAACCCAATTGATTGACCACGACTCCACCTGGTACGAGTCTGTCCTACACCTAGAGTGTTTTTATAGCGCCGGAGACGTTGCAGTCTCAAAATAGATACAGAAATCCCTCTGAATCAGTCCCCTTTTTTTTGATGAAGGGGGTTCCCTCTTCCGTAGGGGGAACCCTCTTCCACCCAAGGGGTCTCCTTGGTTTTTTACACTTAATATTAATCCATAAAATGAGGAAAACTTCCTCAGAATTAAAAATGAAAAAAAACTAGAAAAGGGGGGACTCCGAAACTTTTCTTTTAAGGGGGGTAGTACAGCTTCGCCTGCACCCCACCTCTCCCCCCTCAATTCGACGAATGTCAATGGAAATTCGTAATAAAATAATTCTGTAATTTAAATATAATTCGAGAATTCGATATAATCTGTGGTAGGGATTGACATAAATATTGCAAAAATAATTGATTTTCAATAATTTTTTTATCAAAAAGTAACGCGTCTCCGAATGTTAAAACTTTGCGTGTGTGCTTATAATAATGTAACCTTTCTGTAAAAAATATCAACCCCCCAACTTGACGGAAGTCAATGGGAATTGGCATAAATATTGCAAAAATAATTGATTTTCAATAAATTTTTTCTCAAAAAGTACGCAATTCCGCATGTTGAAACTTTGCGTGTGTGCTTATAATAATGTAAACTTTCTGTAAAAAAAAATATCAACCCCCAATTCTACGGATGTCAATGGAAAGTCGTACCTTAGAAGTTTTCCTTCAGACCTTGAAACAATACGTCAAATAACCTTTTACAATTATTTATTTCTAATACAAACTTTTACTCAGTTGTTACAATTATTGTACAGGCGTGTGCTCGCCTCGACCGCTCGAGCCAGAATGACCAGAAAAACCCTAGCTTACCTACTAATAACTATAGAATGACCGACCGCACGCATCAATTGACGATCCAAAATCATTATAGATTAAATATAAATCTATGACATTAATTAAATAAATGCATTAATAATTTTGGATCGCTAACAATAGATTGCCTCACAGTTATCACGATTGGCTTGTTTTATTTTTTATTTTTAGTTGTTATCAGAAAAATGTTGCTGCCCGTCCTGTTTCATTTCCCTATGTTGCCTATTACGACACCCATGGGGTGATATGGGGCAGAGGATTCTCTTGTGCCGTCACCACACGGCTGCTACATTTTAATTACTTACATTCACAACAATTCTACTGCTTACGTTTAAAAAGAGCTTTCCTGCAGTTAACTTATTACTATTAAAAATAATAACTACTATTATTCTTTTTTTTAATTTATTAATTTAAATTATTCAATGCTGATTATTACAATTATTTTGAAAGTAGTTGATTAATAATAATTATAAAACATTAACTTGATCCTTACAGGAAGGCAAAAGAGAAATTAATGTGTAATAATATTTTACGTTCCTTGGGCTAGCTAGTCATGGATTCAACCCACACAGAGTGATACAAGTACGTGCATAAATGCTATTGCTGACTTTGCACCCTGTGTGGCCTATATCGCGACACTAGAGTAAGCAATTGTAATAAGGTCTGCATCAAACATGTATTAGAATAAGTTTGCCATTATGTTAGTACATGAGCTTCTGTACGGACATCTCTTAGTTTTATTTTAGTTTTTAAAAACGCCTCCACCGCTCCCGTTAACTTGACTGGCGTAGCCGGTAGGATCGCCATTTGCTTGCGCCGTCCGCGAATAAATACGTTTAATATAGTTTTCCGCGTTCGTGCTGCGAGGCGATCCTGCGAACCAATATAAATTTGTCAAGTGGAGCAGCTGAAGATGACGAAGGCCGGCTGGTGAGTCAAATTTTCACCATCCTTTCCTTGCCATATTATATAGTTTTGTTATTTTGCAATTAGACCTCTTGCGATATAACGTTATCTGGTTTACATAAAAATCTGTGAAACTTATATTTGAGAATACTTAAACTTAATAACTAGCTGCATAAAGAAATACTAGGAATAACTTGATAAGTAAGCGCGTCCATGCAATGACGACGCGATAAGAGCTTACTGTGGGAACAAAGCGATTATAACTATTACAAATTATAATTGTAGTGTATGTATGTATTAAATTTTTATTGAGGACTCATTTATTTGATATTGTGTATTTTACTTATTAATTGTTTTACTTTTATATTGACTGTGTTTTGATAGTGAGTTTGAATTCTTGTGTTAATTATATTATTTTATCGTCGTATTTTATAAAATAAAGTTGTACAAAATGGAAGATCAAGTGCAAATTAAGATGATTCCTAATGAAATGCTCAAAATTATACCGATATTTAACGGTGATAAGCACCAATTAAATCTTTTTATTCGCAAATGTGAGTATATACTAAATAAATAGGGGATCCGATGAACAAAATTTATACGTAATGTACGCGATAACAAGTAGACTCGTAGGCGACGCTGCAGCGCTCTTTAGCGAGCGTGAGGACATTAATTCGTGGGAAGATTTTAAGAACTACTAATTCAACATTTTGGAGACCCTAGGGTGAAGAATGTATTGCTATAGAACTTGAAGGTTTGCGTATCCGAAACAACGAGTCATTTTTAGATTTCTGTAATAGGATCCAATCCGTTCGTAGTGTTTTAATATCGAAAGTAAATAGATTAACCGATCAGAATGTAAAGAGTAGCAAAATTATTATATATAATAACACATCTCTAAATGTTTTTTGTATAATTTGCCAGAAAATATGGTGCGCATTGTTCGCTTAAAAGCGCCCAGTACACTAGAAGAGGCTTTAAGTGTGGTCATGGAAGAAGTCAACTTCCATGAGCAGTATACCTTGCGTAATAAAATGTATAGTAATCCTAGTAATAAACCAACGCCACCCAGTTTACCAAATAATAACCCTACGTTTAAATTCGGTACAAATAATTTTAATTCAATGGTACCGATGGGCTATAAACCGAATTAACTAACAAATTTAACTTTGGACTTTCAGGGGGCCACAATCGAAACTACCTCAATTTAATAATAATCAACAAAATTTTGGATACCGCCCACAACAATTTGGTATAAGCCCGCAACAATTTAACATGCGTCCACAACAATTTAATATGCGTCCCCAACAGTTCGGAATGCAACCACAAACATTTAATAAACCTCAGCAATTCGGTATGCGCCCACAACAATTTGGAAACCAACAACAAAACTTTTATAAGCCCCAACAATTTGGTTACAAGCCTCAGTTAAATAAAAATCAATACACTGGGCCCAGTGACGTCACAATGCGAACGGCACCACCACTTAAAACAAATCAACAAGGCTTTCAATTAAATGAACTCGACCTAGATAATACTTATTACGATAATGCGTGCGGCGATGTGTACCCAATTTCTTATGATAACTGCTGCTATGAGAGTACCCAAGCAGTGGTAATATTCCGAGCTCAATTATGAAAATGAAAATTCGACAATAATTCCTGAAGTACCACACGGCGTCCCAACCAATATGGACGACGAGGTTTTCAGGTAGAAGCCTCGAAAGGTCTACGAAAAGATAGAGTTAAATTGTAGTACTAATTTGAGATTGCCGTTTATTTATATACCGAAAATCGACTCTAAATTATATGATTGATACAGGTAGTACGCGATCATTCATTAGTCCATCAAAAGCCCATAAATACTTTCCAGAGTACATAAGTCACGAACCATTCGAAGTCATTAGCACATGCATCAGAGCAGACATAATCAAGTTATTCAAATCCCGTCTTTACCAATTTTCAACTGTAACGATATTCATAAACTATACATTTACAATGTCGACTCTAGATACGATGGCTTAATTGGGAATGATATACTTTGCAACCTAGAAGCAGTAATAGATTTAAAAAACGAGATTCTTAAAACTAAAACAACCGTAATACCTATAATACATAGTAAATCTTCTTACGTTTGGAGTTATCTCCCGTTCGAGCAGAGAGTCAAACTCCAACAAATTTATATTCGGGTAATGCTGTAATCGATTATAAAGAATTTTGTAAGGGTGTGCGAATGCCTAGTGCGTTAGTGAGATGTAAGGATGGTTATACGACTACAGTAATCCAGAATACTTTAGATATACCGATAAAATTAACTATTAAAAGACCATTGAATGTAGAAGTATATGAAGAGTAAAACGACTAGGTGTGTAGTTAATCATATTACAGATATATCAGATATTGAAGTAGATAAAATATTAGAGCAAAATTTAGAGAAACTACGCTTAGACCACATGTCGGAAGAAGAACAAAAATCGATATACCACTTATGTAGAGAATATAAAGACATTTTTTATAGCGATCAAATACCCTTATCTTTTGCTAATGAAGTCAAACACTATATTAGAACAAAAAACGAAGACCCTATTTATATCAAACCCTACAGACAACCTGCCGCTCAAACACATGAAATTAAAAACCAAGTACAGAAACTTCTAAATGATAATGTGATTCAGGAATCCTTTTCCTGGTCAGCCCCAGTCCATTTAGTTCCTAAAAGAGACGCATCTGGTGAAATGAAGTAGGATGGTTATCGATTACAGACGTTTAAACGACATAACTGGACGATAAGTACCCTTTACCCAATATCACTGACATTTTGACAAACTGGGTAAAGTACTTACTTTTCAACTTGGACTTAGCTAGTGGATACCACAAATTGAGATCAACGAGTCAGATAGGCAAAAACGGCATTCAGTACAGAGAACGGACACTATGAATTCCTTAGAATGCCCTTTGGCCTGAAGACAGCTCAGCCACCTTCAAAGAGCCATGGATAACATCCTAAGGGCTTACAAGAATTCATTGCCTTGTCTATCTTGATGACATAATTATTTTCTCGAGTAGCCTCCAAGAACATTTACAAAAATTAAGGACAGTTTTTGACAGATTGAGATCGACTAATTTAAAAATACAACTTGACAAATCAGAATTCTTGAAAAGAAGTGCTATACCTAGGGCGTTATTACTAAAGACGGACTTAAACCAAACAATGATAAGATTCAGGCTGTATTAAACTACCCGTTACCAGGACGACTACCGAGATCAAGTTTCTTAGGATTGATTGGTTATTACAGACGCTTTGTAAAAGACTTCGCCAAAATCACTCAGCCCCTTACAGCATGCCTAAAAACGAAATAAAATTGTAGTAGATCAAAATATATTGATGCATTTCAGAAGTGTAAAGAACTTCTGACTAATGCACCTACTCAATACCCAGACCCAGACAAACCCTATGTTTTAACTACAGATGCTTCTACTGTTGCTTTAGGTGCGGTCTTATCGCGGGGACAATAGGATCCGATAAGCCCATTGCCTACGCCAGTAGAACTCTCAACACACTGAGACCAGATATAGTACAATAGAGCGTGAACTACTCGCCATAATATGGGCCGTAAAACATTTTAGACCATACCTTTACGGGCGTAAGTTCACCATATATACCGACCATAGACCACTAGTTTGGCTTTATTCGCTCAAAGAACCGAATAGTAAGTTGACCCGTTGGCGGTTACGTCTTCAAGAGTACGATTTCGATATTGTATACAAAAACGGAAAACAAAATAGTAATGCTGATGCCTCTCTCGGATAAAACTAAATGCCATAGACTCTGATGACTCACAATCATTGGAAGTAAACCTGGACCCTAAAGAACAAAAGCTACAAAAATATCTGACTGAATTAACTGACCAAATTATGGACTTGACGACTGAAAACAGGGACGACTCTAAGACAATAACTATAACTGACATCCGCCACTGTATCCGTCGACCGGTTAGAGACTAACACGAACTACCGTTACCACCTATATCTACTGATAGTAGTACAGTAACGGTGCATTCTGGACAAGATCTGGAATCTAATGGTATTCCGATATTAAAGGAGGCCATTGATTCAAAACCAAAACAAATTTTAGTTTATACCTGGCATAAAAATGAGGTGCAAGTGAGAAATTTATCCAGGGATAAACAAAAGGTTCTCAAGTTTTGCCCTTAAGAATGAAGATCTTATTAAAAATTTCTTAAAAGAGTACATTAAGCCGAAGATTAAATATTTTATTTATTTCGAAAACATTCAGCATAGAAAAGAATTCTCAAAAATCATTATACAGCTATTTAAAAAGGGAATGGTAGAATTATTTGAATGTACAGAGCGTGTTATATATGTAGAAGACGAGAGAGAACAAAAGAAATCATACTGCATCATGAGGGAAAGACGTGTCACAGAGGAATAAAGGAAACAATGAGTAGAATTAAAAGAAATTATTATTGGCAGAACATGCAAGAGACGATTGCTGCAGTACTTAATGTTTGTGATGCCTGCAGAAAAATGAAGTATGAAAGAAAACCCATTAAACCATTACTTCAATTAACTCAAACCCAAAACGCCCCCTTTCAAGAAGTTTTCATGGACCTTTTTTCAATTGAATCCGTTTATTACCTAACTTTGGTTGACGCATTTAGTAAGTTAGGACAAGCTATCGAAATCCCAAATAGATCCACCGGAAATCGTAAAGCGCTTATTAAATATTTTTCAATATGGAACACCTAAAAATAACTTCTGATCGGTAGTGAGTTTAATAATGACCTCATTAGGGAACTTATGACTATGTATAACATACTACTACATTACTACTCCAAATAACCCGAATTCAACAGGCATAATAGAGATTCCACTCACAATTATAGAGATATACAGATTGGCCGAACGAAAGTGTACAGACGCAGCTGCTGTAATGAGTTACTCAATTATGGCATAACCACACCATACATAGTACAACCGGCCTTACTCCTTTCGAAATCGTTTTCGGTCATACCGATTCTAATTCAACGTTCGCCGCGAATTTCGAGAAATGTTACACCCAACAACTATTAAAAGATCATGCTAAACGTATTAGACATCTATATAATTACATATCAGATAAAATGTTAGAGAAAAAGGAAAAGGTAAGAGAACAAAAGGGCGGTGAAACAGATAGAAATTTTAGAATAGGAGATGTTATATACGCCAAGAATCTAACACGAGAAAAGTAAAGATAAACCGCGATATAGGAAAGCTGTCGTTAGTGGTAATATAGAAAATATAGTTCCTGTTAGGATTGGTAATAGAAATACTTCAGTGCCAATTAAAAACATTAAACGTCCTCCAGGTGGTGTATAATAATTCTGACGATGGTTCAGAAGGATGGGCCCTTCAACTTCAAAACTTGAAAAAACCCAGAATCCTGCCTGTCAAACTGGGTCGTGCCTCCTTGCAAATAGACAACTGGCTTATTATTAAAACTTTAAACTTAGAAGGTATAGGTAGTGATTTAGATTTTAGTATATTAAAGTATGACGAATTCGTTGCGTTGATAGATGTTAATAAACCATATATTCATGAATTTTAGCTATTCGAACACATGTAGGGTATTTAAGAGATGCAACTATAGAAAAATTTCGGCAACTTGTGCCATCGAAAAGATTTAAAGCATTATTGACCACTTGGGTCTATGATAAAATAGTAACTGGAAATTTGGATCATGATGATGCCATCCGATATGACTCATTGATTTCTAAACTAAACGATAATCAGATAGTGTCGGATAAAGAATTACATTGGTCTCCAAAATCTTGGATAGTTTCATCAACAGTACAGAGACCTTACATAACAATACTTTAATTTTAGATGAACGCTTAAAGAGAATCGAAAAAATTGTTAAATTCTAATTACAAAAGAAAAACTCCATTTATTCTACTTATGTCTTAGGTATGTTTGACATGTTTTTGAGTTATTTTAGAACTATTAACGTAATACTAGGAGAAATCGAAACTGCACTAGCGTTCAGTAAGGTATCTGTTCTGCATCAATCAATTTTTAACTCTACGGAATTGTTAAATTTATTACAATCAATCGCGACAACTGAAAGTTTGTTATATCCTGTAAATGAAAATAACTTAGTTAAATTAGAAAATTGTATTAAGGTTAAGGCTTTTACAAAAGGAAACCAGATCACGTTTATCTTAGAGGTCCCTTTAGTAGGGAATAAAACATATAGTTATTTCAAAATTTATTCATTGCCAATTACTATTGCAAACAAAACTATTATAGTTATTCCCAAATACCCATACCTATTGGTGAAAGAAAGAATACTTGCCAGTCCCGAGCCTGTAAACAAATAGCTTTGGATAATCAATTCCTGTGCAATAACGACGAAGTGCTGCTGCATACAGAACAAAGCTGCGTGGAACAGCTCATGGGTTTCAATCAAACCTCGATGCCTGTGAACAGCATACTGTTGACATTGAAGATCCCAAAATCCAACGAATAAGCCACAGCTGGATACTACGTGAAACCATAGGCTACTTACCAGAAAGTGCGACAATGACGTCACTCACGAACTGTTATGTGGTACTTACATAATCACCGTAAACGATTTATGTGAAGGCGAAATTGAAATATTCATTTTAAATACCACCAATCTTCCTCAGATGACCTAAATTATCGAATTTACCCAATGACAAACTTACCGAACTGAAGATTTCCAAACCTCCCAGTGTCAGTGAAGTGAGTTTAAAAGGTATAAATCTAGACGAAACTAAACAATTGGTCCAACTAGTAAAATTTAAAAAAATAAATCTCAGTGAAAATGCAAGTGCTATTAACATTAAAAGTGTTAGTTTAGGAACGATAATTTTGTATGTAATTCTACCAATTATTTTCTGTATTGTAATTATAATTAGATATAAGCTGTGTGTTTATGCGAAATCATCGGATACCTGAAAATGCCGATAATTTCGCTCTTGAGGAAAAGAGTCATGGATTCAACCCCACACAGAGTGATACAAGTACGTGCATAAATGCTATTGCTGACTTTGCACCCTGTGTTAGGCCTATATCGCGACACTAGAGTAAGCAATTGTAATAAGGTCTGCATCAAACATGTATTAGAATAAGTTTGCCATTATGTGAGTACATGAGCTTCTGTACGGACATCTCTTAGTTTTATTTTAGTTTTTAAAAACGCCTCCACCGCTCCCGTTAACTTGACTAGCTTCGTTTCTCCAATGTTTGTTTGGATCTATTTGTAAACTATGACTAAACGAAAATATTTTTATTGATTGATTGGCTTGTCTTATTTTTTCTCTTTGTTTTTAAAAATGTGTCAGGATCAGAGATTTATAGATACAAGTTCGTCACAGGTTTTCTAAGTAAATTTTATTGAATTCACTTTGTTACTCTTGTGTTAAATTATTATTTCATCTTTCACGCATATGATGCTAGTATACACAAAATTTATCTTTTTTTTGTAAAAAAACGTTACCCCCACACTAGGATCTTTTCCTGTATCGTAGAGGCAGTTTATAAACATAAATTGCACAAGGACAAATATGCAGACCCAGAACAATTATTTGTAGGCCATACAAATACTAGTTCCGTGCGGGATTTGAACCCGCGGCCCCTAGGCGCTGCAACTCATTGCTAAGCCACTGCGCTACGGAGCTGTTATAATAGCGATATTAACGATCAAAATCTATTTCACCTTTGAAATGTTTAAAAACGAGCAAATAGAAGAACTAAACGTACTCTTATATGAAAGTCATTCTTCAAAATGTCGCTTCGTTCTCATTCACTAAGGACTAGATGAAACCCACTCGTACATTATTTGAATTGTAAATGAGTCATAGTGATTAGTTTTCTTTGAGCGATAGCTGTTGATTAGAAAGGTTGTTCAGTGTTGTCAAATGAAAATATTTGCAAAGAAATTGAATGAGTTGACAAAATAAAAATTTAAAATTGAATCAAATAATTAAATTATACATTAGGTACCTTTTGATTAGCATGTTTACATCCAACTGCAATTAAAGCTAAAATGTAAAATTCTCAGTAGCAGTCTCGTACCGGTAAGCTCAGTGTGGGACGGCTACCCTCTAGTTGGAGTGACGACCTGGTAAGATATTCAAAAGTCTATGGATGCAGGTGGCTCAGGACCGTGCTTTGTATAATTCCTTGGGGAGCCTATGCCTATGGACTGTCCATGCTGAACATGAATAAGAC
>JAGSMP010002878.1:0-35357 GCA_029286625.1 Parnassius orleans
ACATCCAACTGCAATTAAAGCTAAAATGTAAAATTCTCAGTAGCAGTCTCGTACCGGTAAGCTCAGTGTGGGACGGCTACCCTCTAGTTGGAGTGACGACCTGGTAAGATATTCAAAAGTCTATGGATGCAGGTGGCTCAGGACCGTGCTTTGTATAATTCCTTGGGGAGCCTATGCCTATGGACTGTCCATGCTGAACATGAATAAGACTAGTGTAATGATGAAAATTTAAACTAGTTGTGTACGGATACGGCTCGACCGGGGTAGGACACGCTCTCACGGAAAACGCTATCAGCGTAAAATAGTAACTAATGCTCCTGTGTTTCGTATGGTAAGTGTAGAGACCGGGTCCTTTTTACTGGAAACGAAGCACTCCATCTTATTCCTCAGGGGTGACAATGCATCTGCATTTTGATTCTTAAACGAGGATAAGTGTAGATGTCTATGAGCCACAGTATCTACTTACCATCAGGTGGACCGTGCGCTCGTTTGTCACACTTATTCTATATAAAAAAAACAATCAATTGAAAGAAACACGAAAAGGTACCAGAGCATCTATTCAACTTGCTCGGCGTTTATTTATAAATTAGGCACTTTATTTATAATAAGGCACATAGTAGAAACAGATCAAGTAAGCAACAATAATTACAAGTTTTATTGATTATTATTCGTCATCATTACAACAATTCACTGCTGAACATAGGTCTTCCCTAAATTAAATATATAATGTAAAATATTGTATAGCCCTTCCGTCAACTGCCGTCGCGTTTCGTCCCGTATGGTGTCGTAAAAGTCGTAACAGAGTAAAATAAAGATACCAGGAGATGAGCAGCAACATCTCCTATAGAATACCACAAAAGCTTTGGTTGCCACAAGCGTAGCAACTGTGGCAAAACTACCATATAGTAATGATGCATATTTATATTACTATATAAATATGCATCATTACTACCTAATATAAATTATTCCAATCATTGAGGTTCATTTAAGTGGTATTCACAAATACGAGCACACAGTGGCACATAAAATGAGTTATCAATCAGCAATCTCTTTTAGGTTAGTAGTTCTTTTAGTTTAGGTATTAAGAATCTGATAAATGATTACATAACTTAAAAAGACAGTGTCAGGAAGTAGAAGCAGCACGCTTATAACTAGCCACAGAATAGAATAGAATCATTTTTATTCAATATAGATTACAATACATAATACTTATTAAAAGTCATTTTTACTTTTACCACTGGTTCGCAAAAACCTCTGTCCTGGAAAGTCAGCAAAAACCAGCGAGACTTTTTAAAAAAAGCACATTTACAATATAATTTTTATACAATTGTTTTGAAAACATTTAGAAACAGCATGGTAGCGATCACCTCATTCCCAGGGTTATTATCAGTCATTTACTCTCTAGTAGTATAATAACCCTTACTAGACAATTTTTAAGAAATAATTTAAACCTTTTGATAGAATAGGTCTGCATATTATAGTAATTGTTGATGCCGCTCTGGAAATGGCAGGAGTTACAGTTACATGCATAAGGGTGTTTGTTGGATGTTACCGATGTCTTCAATATTCATGAATTGTAATTCCATATCCCTGTTATCATTTGTGTCTCCATACAGTTGTAGAAGCTCTCGGTGACAAGATTGCAGACTCATTCTAAATGATCCACCTGAAAAGTGTTTTTTTTCATCAACTAACCGAACAGACTATAGTTTTACAGTGTCTTCCACCTAAATAATGATATTTATAATATTTTATTTATTTCAATATTTATTACTAATAAACAGTCTTAATGTCTCTTAAATTATATATAAATAGCATGTACTCGTTTCCTTCATAATACTTTTGTAGTAAACCAGATTCCACTAAGGTAAAAGAAATAAAATACATCAAATCAGAAAGGTAAACAAGTGTGTAGGACAAGAATGAAAATATTGCAATATAGACACTGATAAAACAATGCATAAATAGTCATAAGCGTTTGATATTACAGTTTAGTGAATTATCAGTATTGTTTAAAGTTTTATGTTATAATTTTAGGTTAGAATTAGTCTTAAGTTATGTATTGAATTTACAACTTTAATTTAGAAATGTATAGCTTTAGAAATATATGACTTTAATAAATAAAACAACACAATTGTTACGCGACTCAGCAGGGTAATAAATAACATAGCATCATGCCTTGCTCTCTCGCGCCGCGCTCTGATTGGTCGTTACATTCCCCGTCTCATGTACCGTATTGTCGACCTAACCAAGGGCGTATAAAAGACAGGCCATTTCCGTCGTTCGACACAGTCGGCAGCCAGCTATAGGAAGAAAACTCCAAATATACAAGAAAGAAGATCTCAGTGGTTTTATTCCCCACCAACATACAAATGAGCCTATAGGGCACATTTAATGGTCCTCGTTAGCCGAATATTGGGGAATAATTACCTGAAGACCGAATAAAAAAATACTATAACGAATTAAGAAGACAAATTATTTGAAGAAAATCAGCTGACATGGTCGTTACGCGCTCGAGGAAGGGCAGCAAGCCGTCGTCGTCCGAGGCTACTACCTCGGCAGCGGTACTGTGGAAACCAGTACGGAATCGACAGCTACAGGGACGACCACCGGGAGACGGAACATAAACACATCCGCGGCAACTGATCCATCCACCGTGACTTCCGCTACCACAGCAACTACCTCGACCGCCGCCACCTCCGCCTCGGCCGCAACCGCCCCTCACCTCCGCCTCAGCCGCTACACTCCCTCGCCTCGCACCCGCCAGCGCCGCCGCTCCTTCCGTAACACCTTCCGCGGCGAAGACGCTAACTGCTGGTGCGAGCCAAACAACTGATAAAGCCGCCCGCTACTGTGAGCAACTCGCAAAACAGGAAACCTCTACAGTAAAGCGAGCTATAAAAACACCGCTGGTCCGTCGAAGCAAATCGAAATACAGGACCCCGCCCGCCCAGCAAGAAGGAGGAGGATCTACGCGCATAGAACAAAGCAACTCAAGCTTGCAAAGGCGAAGGAAGATTTACTACGCCTTCAAGTAAATTAGCTGCAGCACGCCTAGCTGCCTTGGAAAAGAAGACTCAGAAGAAGAAGAAGAAGATGACGTCTCCCTCTGCTCGAAGTCAAGTTAATGCAAGAGTGGACAACTGGTTGGAAAATCAAGTGAATTGTACGATGTTAGCGATCACCAAGAACCTCACCATCACATTAGAAGAACCAACAACCGCCCACATTGAAGACCAACGACCGCCCATAGAAGAACCAAGGCCGGCGAAGCATGAAGAAACACGTCAGTCACCGGCGGGAGGTCAAACCGACGTAGCCCTCTAGCTGAAGCCATCACTCGGGCTGTCAGCGCCTTAACGAACTAAGTTCATCGAGTTACCATTCTTCAATGGATCTCATCAAAATGTGCCCTTCGCGCCGCCTACTACGAAACAAAGCGATGTTCAGCACAGTTGAAAATACAGGGTGGCGCAAAGCAATGAATGCATATTGCGTCTTCTTTTTCGCGGGTGGTGTTGCGCGGGCGGGGGGCCTAGCGTGGTTGGATAGTGACACTCGTGAAGTTTTAGTAACCATGAGTCACTTCGACGGGAAGCGTCGCTTTTTAAATTCCACGTTTACGAACGGTCGTTCATACATTTCTACAAGGCAGATGTATTGTTCTGAATATGGATTAACACACACTAATGAAGCTCCGGTGCTAATTTAATTAAAATATGGATAAAGCGTTTTG
This sequence comes from Parnassius orleans, assembly GCA_029286625.1. NCBI lineage: Eukaryota > Metazoa > Arthropoda > Insecta > Lepidoptera > Papilionidae > Parnassius > Parnassius orleans. The sequence goes on from JAGSMP010002878.1 coordinate 3,737, forward strand.
AAGAGACCGGTTCCCGTTTAAACCACCAGCAAGGTCGTCCAAGAACGTCTGGGACCACAGAACAATATTGAGAGGGTGAAAGTCAGTAGGAAAAAATCCGCAAGTGTCTACTCAGGAAGCGATCGCGGCTTTAAACTTGTCGCGACAAAGTTTGCAATTTTGAGATTGGATCTTAAACTGCATCATATAAGCTAATTCTTACAAGGAATTAAAGAGGCCGACTTCGGGCAGGTTGGCATTGCAGAGAAATGTAGTCGATTTTTCTCTTGACAACATCCTTTTTCTGACGAGGCTCATTTTCATTTAAATGGGTTCGTAAACCGACAAAATTGTCGCTATTGGAACGACGAGAATCAAAAATGAAACATCAAAACCACTGCATAGTCCTAAAGTAACAGTATGGGCGCGCATTCAAGCACAAGGAATGTGCCTTTCTTCTTTGAAGATTACGAGGACAAACATCACCGTTAACACCGACCGCTATGTTGCGATGTTGGAGGAATGTTGACTCCAGAACTTGCGAGATCGAGAATAGCGAATACGAGACTTGGTTCCAACAAGACGGAGCGACCTGTCACACATCAAATGACTCTATGGCGGCTTGTGAGACAGTGTTTCCTGCAAAATAATTTCCAAAAGGGTGATATCCTGGCACCACGTAGCCCTGACTTGACGCGCCTCCTGACTTTGGTACCTCAAAGCAAAGTCTACATGAACAATCCGAGGAACATCAGTCAGCTAAGGAAAAATCCGTGGGAAATGGCAGCTATCACCCAGAATTTATTGACAAGAGTTTTCACAAATCTGCGTTCGCGTTTAGAGAGTGCCCCTTCTTCGAGAGGCCGTCATTTAGATGATGTTATTTTTAAAAAATAAGCACATTTAGTTACTCATCATCTTATATTTTATTTCAACTATACCTTTTGTATTTATTTTTTAGCCTATACTATAAATACGTTCTACTGCGCCACCCTGTATACAAACCGACTCGAAGAAAAACCTAAAGGGAGGCCAAAGGCAGTTGAAGGCCTACTATGACCAACGCACACCCAGTTGAAGTAATGAAGACTTTGGAGTCAAGATTCAGGCCAAGTCAATAGCCATGCTGGAGATGGAGACGCTTCGAGTCTGCCGCGCCTTACTGAGTCACCGAGAGACATCTGCATATTCGCCACCAAGATCTCTAACGTAGTGGCGACACTGAAGACTTTGGATTGTTTTAACTACATGTACAATCCTGAACTCAAGACAATAGTAGACAAACTGCGCCAACTCTGCGATACAGATACTACGACTTCAGCCAGGCAATCACGTGAAGACCCTTGCCTCATCAAGATGAAAAGTTCTTCAAGAGAAGCAGGGTGTGTGGACCTACGCTGCCCGAACAGATGGCAGCACCTACTACAGCTGCACCACAAAGGAAGACTCAAGGGTCAACAATGTGACTGAGAAAACACACATACCAAGGTGCGTCGTGTGTGAAGATGCAGGGCACACCAACGCAACAGAATGTGAACAATTCAAGTTAGATGCAAACGCAAGATGGGACATGGCCAAGTCAAGCGCCTCTGCTTCAGGTGTCTTCGTTTTAGGAACAAGACACACCACTGCCGACAAGTCATGTAATGTCAACAGCTGCAAGTACTCTCATCACAAGATGCTGCACTACGAAAAGAAGTCAGAAGATACAGAAGTAAAAGAAAATCAAGAGCAACAGAGGTCATCAACTCAACTTGGACCGTCAAGAAGCAATCATACTTGAAAATCCTACCGATCCAGGTGAAAGGCCAAGGGAGCTGTCAACACCTTCGCGTTGATGGACGATGGGTCAACAGTCACGCTAGTCGACGATAGCATAGTAACAAGCGTAGACAACGGGCCCCATAGATCCACTGAAGATGAAACCATCAACGACAAGAAAGTATCAAGTCAGCATCAGGAGAGTCACCATCAAACTGAAGGGCTCAACGATCATGAAAACAAATACAAGCACGCACGGTGAAGAACCTGCAGTCTCATCTCAACGGGTTCCACAGGAGCTAGTGGAAGAGTGTCAACACCTCTCTGACATCCAAGAACATCTCACATATGCAAACGCGAAGCCACGAGTACTGATCGGTCAAGATAACTGGCATCTTCTGCTAACATCAAGTAGAAGAGGAGACAGAACCACAGTGGCATCCCTCACGCCACTAGTTGGGTACTCCACGGAAGCCAGACACGAAGCTTCGGACAGACGATCGATTTCGTGTCACATATCGCAAAGAATCAGACGAAAATCTAGAAGACCTCGTGAAGCGATACTTCGAGATGGACGCGCTCTGCATAAACCAAAGAGACCGAGACTGATCCAGAAGAACAAGCACTTCGTATCTTGAAAAACACCACAACGAAGATAGAAGATTCAGACCGGTCCTCTGGCGCAAAGACGATGTCAAGTTACCAGACAACTACAAAACTCACTAAGAGCTCTTCAATATAGAAAAGAAAATCGATCGTGACATTGAAGAAAAGTACATGGAACAAATGGACGCTCTCATTGTAAAGGGTACGCCGAACCTGCCCCAAAACAGAAGACAGCGGGCAAGACTTGGTACCTACCTCACTTCGCAGTAATCAACCCAATGAAACCAGAAACTACGGGTGGTGCATGATGCCGCAGCCAAGACCAAGGGGTGGCATAATGACATGCTACTAAAGGTCCTGACCTACTACAGTCGTTACCAGGTGTCGTCATGCGCTTCCGACAACACATGATCGCCGTTACGGCGGACATCAGGGATGTTCATGCAAGTCAAGCTGCGCACAAGACAGGGATGCATTGCGTTACCTGTGGCGTGAATCGACGAGACAACCATCCTCCGGAAGAATACAGAATGATCCTTAATCTTCGGGCGTCAAGTTCACCTTCGACAGCAATCTACGTCAAGAACCTGAACGCCAAACAGCACGAAACTCACCCAGAAGCCGCAGCTGCCATCATACCAAGCATTACGTCGACGACTACTTGGACAGCTTCAGAAGCCTCGAAGACGCAAACGCATCACGAAGGTGTACGAGACGTACACATGAAAGCCAGCTTCGAGTTGAAACAGTGGAAATCGAACTCAGCGTCACTCCTAGAAACACGGAAGACAACCAAACAGAAGACATGGAACTCTACAAAACAGAAGAAAAGACTGAACGAGTTCTGGGTGTTGTCTGGAAGATCAACTCAGACGAGCTCACCTTCAATCTCAACATCCAGAATACCTCAACGCTCATAGAAGCAAACAATAGCCGAAAAAGGAAGCACTGAGAATAGTGATGTCACTCTTCGACCCTCGGATTCGCCTCGCCTATTACAATCAGGGCGAAACAACTCCTCCAGGAAGTCTGGCGCAGAGGAACATGGGACGACAAGATCGACGATGACCTGGCAGAGCAGTGGGAAATGTGGATGAAGCATCTAAAAGGCCTCCACGGTAGCAATCCCGCGGCAATATCTTTACTACAGCGACGCCGCCTCTCTAGAACTCCACGTCTTCAGCGATGCCAGCGAGTCAGCCTACTCTGTGGTTCTCTTCTGGAGAGCGGTAACAGCAGACGGCGAGGTCCACCTATCCCACATCATGGCCAAAGCAAAGGTAGCACCGTTAAAATTGACGTCCATCAAGGCTGGAGCTACAGGCAGCAGTCATGGGCACCAGACTCGCAGAAACAGTGATCGAAGAACACGAGGAAACCTGACCGCAAAGTATTCTGGACGGACAGCAAGAAACTAACCTGGATAAGGACAGGATCACGTTCATACAAACCCTACGTAGCTCATCGTCTGGCAGCAATAGAGAATTCAAAGTCAACGACTGGCGCTGGGTTCCGACAAAGCTAAATGTGGCGGACGACGCCACAGGGACGTACCAACAGCATTTAATAAAGACCACCGATGGTTCAAAGGCCTGACTATACCTAACAGAAGACTCCGGCCGACAAAACCACAAGAACAACAACGGAAGAACCTTCCGATGAAGAAAACACATCATGTGAGCGACAAAGAAGATTGAAGCTTGCCGGTCTACCTGATCCAGCGAAATTCTCCAGCTGGGACCGACTCCGATATTCAACCGCACGTGTTCTGCAATTTATTCAACTCTGCAGAGCCACCAAACAAAGAGTCAACTACAGAAGAACAAGAAGAATAAAGAGGCTGATCCCTTGGAAGAAAAACAAATTCACAGCAAAATATCAGACGCCCGACGACGAAAAGCGGTCACCAGAAGACATGAAGCTGCTGACGGTCACAGCCGAGCTGCTTAAAACAGCTGAAGAACTCCTGATGCGATCCTCCCAAGAAGAATCCTTTGCGAAAGAAATAGACAGCCTAAACAGCGGAAACCGATCAACAAAAGCCGTCTTCGGCTCAGCATCGAGTCAATAAACGGCGCACACTACGAAAGCCGTATTCGGGCGGTCGGCGACATGGAGGAAAATTCAAGAATCCGCTAGTAATTGACGGTGATCATCATACGGTCAAGCTCTGGGTACAGGCTATACATCGTCAACTCCATCATGCGGTGTAGAAGCCACAGTCAACGAGTGCAGACAGCAGTATTGGGTACTAAGACTGCGACCTATCGTACGCACAATACTACGTGATGCCTATTCTGCAGAATGAAGACGCAAGTACCGCCGCATCCGAGCCAGGGACCTACCAGCATGTCGCAGCTCATCACAAACGCCCTTTCACCTTCACCGGGGTCGACTATTTTGGACCTCTCTCGGTGACCGTCGGACGAACTCGACAAAAAGATATGTGGCTATCTTCACATGTCTCACGACGCGAGCCATACATCTGAAGTCGCCGGATCATAGCGCCGACTCAGCAGTAATGGCAATAAGGCGAATGATTGCCCGGCAGGCTGCCACTGAAATATGGTCGACAACGGCACCAACCTGAAGGCCGCCGACAAGGAACTACGACGGGCGGTCAACGCGGCGACCGCAGAAGAAGCAGCAAAAGGACCATCTCCTGGCGACACATACCACCTGGGCTCCATTTATGGGCGGAGCCTGGGGCAAATGGTTCCTCTGTCAGACCGCGCTCACCGCAACGTTACATGAACGCCATCCAACAGAGGAGGTCCTCACGACATTACTGGTAAGTAGAATACACGGTCAACAGCCGCCTGACCCGTCTCAGTCAGCCCAGAAGATCCAGAGCCCTCACTCCTACCACTTTTTGTTGGGGGACCGGGGCGTGTACCACAGCCAGGCACTTTCACTGAACAGATACCATCTCACGGTCAAGTTGGCGAGCTGCGCGAGGCTAGCCGACATCTTCTGGCTACGCTGGGTGAAAGAGTACCTTCCTGAGCTTCAACACCGGCGGGGCCACGGACGACCAAGCAGCACGTGTCAACGACCTCCGTACAGATCGTCGACCCCAACGCAACGTGTGGATGGGAAGAGTCATCGCTACATATCCGGGTCCAGACAACGTCGTGCGGACGTGCTGACCAAGGGAGGTGTCCTACGCCGGCCAGTGAGGAAGTTGGTGATCCTGCCTCTACCTACAGACGTCGAGCCCGCACCGGAAGCTGATGCGACACGGTCGCACGGCGGAGTGATGTGCGGGACAAGTGAAAATAGTGCAATATAGACACTGATAAAACAATGCATAAATAGTCATAAGCGTTTGATATTATAGTTTAGTGAATTATCAGTATTGTTTAAAGTTTTATGTTATAATTTTATGGTAGAATTAGTCTTAAGTTATGTATTGAATTTACAACAATTTAGAAATGTATAGCTTTAGAAATATATGACTTTAATAAATAAAACAACACAATTGTTATGCGACTCAGCAGGGTAATAAATAACATAGCATCATGCCTTGCTCTCTCGCGCTCTGCTCTGATTGGTCGTTACATTCCCCGTCTCATGTACCGTATTTGTCGACCTAACAGGGCGTATAAAGAGACGGGCCATTTCCGTCGTTCGACACAGTCGGCGCCAGCTACATAGGAAAAAACTCAAATATACAAGAAAGAAGATCTCAGTGGTTTTTATTCCACCAACCCAGCATACAAATGAGCCTATAGGGCACATTTAATGGTGCTGTAATGTTTTGTTTATAAAGTCATATATTTCTAATGCTATACATTTCTAAATTAAAGTTGTAAATTCAATACATAACTTAAGATAATTCTACCATAAAAAATTATAACATAAAACTTTTAAACAATACTGATAACTAAACTATAATATCAAACGCTTATGACTATTTATGCATTGTTTATCAGTGTCTATATTACTATTTCACCATCCGCACATCACTCCCGCCGTGCGACCGTCGCATCAGCTTCCGGTGCGGGCTCGACGTCTGTAGTGAGCAGGATCACCAACTTCCTCACTGGCCGGCGTGGGACACCTCCCAGTCAGCACGTCCACCGTCCGCGACGTTGTCTGGACCCGGATATGTAGCGATGACTCTTCCTCGTATCCACACGTTGCGGGGTAGGTTGGGGTCGACGATCTGTACGAGGTCGTTGACACGTGCTCTTCAACCTCGTGGGGCTCCGCGGTGTTGAGCTCAGGAAGGTACTCTTTCACCAGCGTAGCCAGAAGATGTCGGCTAGCCTCTGCGCAGCTCGCCAACTTGACCGTGAGATGGTATCTTGTTCGGTGAAGTGCTGGCATGGTACACCCGGTCCCCCAACAAAAGTGGTTAGGAGTGAGGGCTCTGGATCTTCTGGGCTGACTGAGACGTGGGTCAGCGGGCGGCTGTTGACCGTGTATTCTACCACCAGTGTGTCGTGAGGACCTCCTCTGTTGGATGGCGTTCATGTAACGTTGCGGTGGCGCGGTCTTGACAGAGCGAACCATTCGCTCAGGCTCCGCCATAAATGGAGCTCCAGGTATGTGTCGCCAGGAGATGGTCCTCTTTGCTGCTTCTTCTGCGTGCCGCGTTGACCGCCTGTCGTAGCTATCGGCGGCCTTCAGGTTGGTGCCGTTGTCTGACCATATTTCAGTTGGCCTCGCGGCAATCATTCGCCTTGTGCCATTTTGCTGAGTCGGCGCTAAGTGATCCGGCGACTCCAGATGTGGCTCGCGTCGTGAACGTGTGAAGATAGCCACATATCTTTTGTCGAGTTCGTCCGACGGTCACCGAGAGGTCAAAATAGTCGACCCGGTGAAGGTGAAAGGGCGTTTGTGATGAGCTAAGCGACATGCTGGTAGGTCCCCGGTTCTCGGATGCGGCGGTACTTGCGTCTTCATTCTGCAGAATAGCATCTAGTATTATTGCGTGATCTTGGTACCAATACTGCTGTCTGCACTCGTTGACTGTGGCTACACCTGCATGATGGGTTGACGATGTATAGCCTGCCCAGAGCTTGACCGTATGATGATCACCGTCAATTACTAGCGGATTCTTGAATTTCTCCTCCATGTCGCCGACCGCCCGAATACGGCTTCTAAGTCGTAGTGCGCCGTTTATTGACTCGATGCTGAGCTGGCAGGGCGGCTCTTTGTTGATCGGTTTCCGCTGTTTAGGCTGTCTATTTCTTTCAAGATTCTTCTTGGGAGGATCGCATCAGGAGTTCTTCAGCTGTTTTGCAGCTCGGCTGTGACCGTCAGCAGCTTCATGTCTTCTGGTGACCGCTTTTCGTCGTCGTGGGCGTCTGATATTTTGCTGTGAAGTTTGTTTTCTTCCAGGATCAGCTCTTTATTCTTCTTTGTTCTTCTGTAGTTGACTCTTTTTGCGGTGGCTCTGCAAGTTGAATAAATTGCAGAACACGTGCGGTTGAATATCGATCGGTCCCAGCTGGAGAATTTCGCTGGATCAGGTAGACCCTCGGCAAGCTTCAATCTTCTTTGTCGCTCATGATGTGTTTTCTCTTCATCGGAAGGTTCTTCGTTGTTGCTCTTATGGTTTCTGTCGGCCAGAGTCTTCTGTTAGGTATAAGATCAGGCCCTTTGAACCATCGGTGGTCTTTATTAAATGCTGTTGGTACGTCGCGTCGTCCGCCACATTTAGCTGTCGGAACCCAGCGCCAGTCGTTGACTTTGAATTCTCTTCTATGCTGCTAGACGACTACAATAGGGTTTGTATGAACGTGATCCTGTCCTTATCCAGTTAGTACTGTCTTGCTGTCCGTCCAGAATACTGCGGTCAGGTTTCTCGTGTTCTTCGATCACTGTTTCTGAATCTGTGCCCATGTTCTGCCTGACAGATGGTGTTGCTGTGCTGCTGGCCATGATGGACCGGTTTCTCAGCCACAAATGTTTCAGAGTTCTGGGGAAACGGCGGTCGCTGGTAAAATATTGCCTCAGACCGACCTTCGCTGCTGAGTCGTCTGCGCCTCCTGGTATTTTAACCTGATTCTGAGCGAGGCAATCCGAATCGAAGATGACATCCTATTCTCGTGCTTTGCCTGTCGGCTGTTTGCCTTCTGGTTGAGTATTCTGGATAAGTTGAGATTGGTAATGTGAGAGTTGATCTTCGAACAACACCCAGAACTCGTTCATCTTTTCTTCTGTTTGGCAGAGTTCCATGTCTTCTGTTTGTTGTCTCAGTGTTCTGGAGTGACGCTTCGGTTCATTTCCTGTTTCGCTCGGCTTCTGTACGCTCATACACCGTGATGCGTTTGGCGTCTGTCAGCAATCAAATAAACATAATGCTCTGTATGACCAATGCTGCGGCTGGTGTTTCATTGGCGTTCGTGTTCTTGACGTGGATTGCTGTCGGTGAACGACGCTCGGAGTGAATGTCATGTATTCTTTCGGAGGGCGATTCCCAGGCGCAATGCATCCCTTCTCTGTGCGCCTTGCTGCATGTCATGGCTCCGCCGTGGCGCGATCATGTGTCGGAAGCGCGGACGACACCTGACGACTGTAATGGTAAAGGACATGGCGTATTAATGCCCCTTTGCGGCTGCGGCATCATGCGCCGCCTGTTCTCTGGTTTCATTGGTTGATGCGTGGTATGGTCTTGCCCTTGTCTTCAGGCGCGGTGGATCGCAGCTACCCTTTACGAGAGCGTCCATTTGTTCATGTATTTCTTGGGGTCTGCTTTTGAAGAGCCTCTTTAGTGGTTGTCTGTTGTCGGTAAACGTCTTTGCGCCGGAAACGGTCGTCTTCGCTTCTCTTCGTTGTGTTTCAGAGTACGGTGCTCTGGATCAGTCTTCGGTCTCTGGGTTTATCAGGCATCCGCTCAGTATCGCACGGTGGGTTTCAGTCTGGATTCTGTATGTGACAAATCAGCCGCTGGGCGCAACCTGGTGGTGGCTGATGGTGCGTGTGACCGGCTCAGCGGCTAAACGGCTTCGCCTTATGGCGGATGTTCGCTGGATGAAGAGTGTTGACACTGGCCCTGTGAACCCGTTGAGATGGTTTTCACTGTGCGTGCTTGTATGCTCTTCATGATCGTTGAGCCTTCGGTGATGACTCGGCCTCTGTGCACTGCTGTCGTTGATGGTTTCTATCTTCAGTGGATCTATGGGGCCCGTTGCTCGCTGACGCTCGCTCGTCGTTGACTCGTCCATCACCATCGTGTTGACAACTCCTTGCCGGTCGGTAGAATTTTCAGTATGATTGTGACGGTCCAGTTGGGACCTGTGCCTCTTGATTTTCTTCGCTGTATCGCTTCTTCGTGAGTGCGCATCTTGTGATGAGCTCAGCTGTTGCATTACATGACGGGTCGCTGTGTGTGTGTCTGTTAAACGACTGGTGCAGACGCATCCCATTCTTGCGTTTGCATCAACGGTTGGCCACTGTTCGTTGGTTGCAATCACGACACCTGTATGTGTTCTCAGTCATTGTTGACCCGCGGTCTTCCTGTTGCAGCTGGTGGTGCTGCCATCTGTTCGGAGCAGCGTAGGGGTCCACACAATTCTGCTTCTCTTTTGAAGAACTTTTCTATCTTGATGAGGCAAGGGTCTTCACGTGGTTGCCTGGCTGAGAAGTCGTATATCTGTATCGCAGAGTTGGCGTCAGTTTGTCCTTGTCTTCGCGAGTTCAGGATTGTACATGTAGTTAAAACAATCCAAAGTCTTCAGTGTCGCCACTACGTTGAGATCTTGGTGGCGAATATGCAGATGTCTCGGTGACTCAGTGGCGCAGCGACCTCGAAGCGTCTCCATCTCCAGCATGGTTATGACTCTGGCCTTCCGATCTTGACTCCAAAGTCTTCATTACTTCAACCGGGTGTGCGTTGGTCATAAGTAGGCCTCAACTGCTTCTTTGGCCTTCCCTTTTAGGTTTCTTCTGAGTCGGTTTGTATTTTCAACTGTGCTGAACATCGCTTCTGTTTCGTAGTAGGCGGCGGAAGGGCAGCCATTCTTGATGAGATCCATTGAAGATGATAACTCGATGAACTTAGGTCGTTGGGCGGCGCTGATGATGGCTTCAGCTAGGAGGGCTACGTCGGTTTGACCTCCCGCCGGTGACTGACGTGTTTCTTCATGCTTCGCCGGCCTTGGTTCTTCTATGGGCGGTCGTTGGTTCTTCAATGTGGGCGGTTGTTGGTTCTTCTATGTGATGGTGAGGTTCTTTGGTGATCGCTAACATCGTACAATTCACTTGATTTTCCAACCAGTTGTCACTCTTGCATTAACTTCTGACTTCGAGTAGAGGGAGACGTCATCTTCTTCTTCTTCTGAGTCTTCCTTTTCCAGGCAGCTGGGCGTGCTGCAGCTAATTCTACTTAGTGCGTACAAATCTTCCTTCGCCTTTGCAAGCTTGAGTTGCTTTGTTCGCGTGATCCCCTCCTCCCTTCTTGCTGGGCGGGCGGGGTCCTGTATTCGATTTGCTTCGACGGACCAGCGGTGCTTTTATAGCTCCTTTACTGTAGAGGTTTCGTTTCTTGGCGAGTTGCTCTGGTGACAGTAGCGGGCGGCTTCATCAGCTGTTTGGCCTTCGCACCCCAGTTAGCGTCGTCGCCGCGAAGGTGTTACGGAAGGAGCGGCGCTGGCGGGGTGCGAGGCGAGGGGCAGTAGCGGCTGAGGCGGAGGTGAGGGGCGGTTGCGGCCGAGGCGGAGGTGGCGGCGGTCGAGGTAGTTGCTGTGTGGCGGAAGTCACGGTGGATGGATCAGTTGCCGCGGATGTGTCTGTATGTTCCAAGTCTCCGTGGTGGTCGTCCTGTAGCTGTCGATTCCGTGGCTTCCGCCCACTAGTACCGGCCGCCGAGGTGTAGCCTCGGACGACGACGGCGCTCCCTTCCCTCGGGCGCGTAACGACCATGCTGTCAGCTGATTTTCTTCAAATAATTTGTCTTCTTAATTCGTTATAGTATATTATAGACAACGTCGTGCGGACGGTGGACGTGCTGACCAAGGGAGGTGTCTACGCCGGCCAGTGAGGAAGTTGGTGATCCTGCCTCTGCCTACAGACGTCGAGCCCGCACCGGGCTGATGCGACACGGTCGCACGGCAGGAGTGATGTGGGACAAGTGAAAATAGTGCAATATAGACACTGATAAAACAATGCATAAATAGTCATAAGCGTTTGATATTATAGTTTAGTGAATTATCAGTATTGTTTAAAGTTTTATGTTATAATTTTATGGTAGAATTAGTCTTAAGTTGTAATTTACAACTTTAATTTAGAAATGTAACTTTAGAAATATATGACTTTAATAAATAAAACAACGTTGCGCGACTCAGCAGGGTAATAAATAACATAGCATCATGCCTTGCTCTCTCGCGCCGCGCTCTGATTGGTCGTTACATTCCCCGTCTCATGTACCGTATTTGTCGACTAACCAAGGGCGTATAAGACAGGCCATTTCCGTCGTTCGACAGTCGGCGGCCAGCTACATGAAGAAAAACTCCAAATATACAAGAAAGATCTCAGTGGTTTTATTCCCCACCAACCCATACTACAAATGAGCCTAGGGCTAACAAGTGAAGTAGTTATTTTAGAATTACAACATTATTTGACTAAGTACAAGTTCCTAGACGTTTTACATTTACTAATTTCATTTAAGTTAAAAATATTACTTGTGTATTAAGCACAAAGGCAGACAAATATGGGGTAAGGTAAGGAAGAAGTAGCAACTAAAGAAAAAAAACTGTGGTTATCGAATATCTCCCTATAAGGCAATCTGTGGGGAGGTCTATATTCAACAGTAGACTTTGATAGGCTGTAAAGTTAAAGATAACCTGGTGGTGAATAGCCAAATTGTTTGTAGTGCGAGGTGTATGATACTACAAACATCAATCTGTGAGCCAAAGCGATTATGCCAACTCCTCCGGGCAAGCCTATTTCAGGCAGGGGATCACTTACAGGCTGTTAAAGTAAAGTAAGTACCTGGTGTGATGGTGTCCACTGCAAATAATATCTCTCTGCTGAGTTCTTAAAATGAGCTCTTAAAATTGAAGATCCACATGGAATACAAATCTTCTAATGGAATGAGCAGTTTCAATACTTTCTTGCATCTTCAATACTTCTTGAGGCAGTTACAACAAACTGCATCAAGTAGATGTAACTGAAAAATTGGGAATGCAAATAAAAAATAAAGTAAAAAATATTAAATTCAGAAAGAATGTACACTACCACAATCAACAAAATAACATAAAAATAATGTAAACAAAATTCTTGCTTCAGATGGAGTTTAAATATAATAAACATAAATAGTAGATGTATTTAATTAAATATTAACACTAATATGTATTCCTAATAACATCCATTTATTTCTATGTTACCTATATCTATAAATATTAAATTCAGAAGGAATGTGTGTACATTCCTTCTGAATTTAACAACATCTTCTATTAACAACTACCAATAAACTGTGGTTGCCGACTCGTCTACTAAGCATGGCAACTGTAAGTATCCTCCTTTGAAATCTGAGGGAAGGTCTATGTTCAGCAATGGGCTTTTGATAGGATGTAACGGTTGTGGATATAGTTACTCTGACAGACACTTTTAACATAGATTTGTGTATATTTTGTGTGATTTTATTTTCACTCTTGAGAAATCTCACCTCTTGAGAAATCCACAAATATAAAAGTTGGCGCACATCTGCTCCTGTCTCGGCTAGTTATTGTCTTCGCACAGTGCGTTGAAATCCACAAATATTATTTAATTGTTTTCAGTTTATGCTGATCTTCCAGATAAGTAAGTAAGTACAAAAAACAGCAGCCTGACGAATGTCAATGCCGTAAGTAATACAGCCGTAATAATGGCCGGCACGAACTATAGATATGATGCTTATATTATGATAATATGGCCGTCGGTTTTACCCAGCACGAAAGTCAATGACAAAATAGTGTTTCGTTCCACGGTGTCTTTGAACCATGTTATATGATATAAGCTACTTTTTAGAAATAGGATAAAAATGTCAGTGGTATCCCTTTTAGTAATAAATATATAATATACAAATAAGTACAAATATAATATGTATATAATAAGTTATCTTGGTAAAAATACATTTTTCTTTTAATAGAAACTGCAAAAATGATTCATTACACATTTTTCCCATGTTACATTAGAACATGGAATATCAAAACCACTCATTTTTGTTTTCTTGATTCCGTTTAGATATTCATAAAATGTATAGGCCATTTATTATAATAAATTGGTAACTTTTTATGTAATACCATTAAGGGTCGTTAAAATTTCTAGTGGGCCCAAAACAACTGACTCCTTTCAACCTATATTGCTGAATAGGTTTCGGACCATCGCACGACATTGACCTGGTTTCGATACAAAATTTGAAGATCCTAGTAACTTCTTCGGGCAGTCCGGTATCTTTCAATTTCTGCCGTAGGATATCGTAATTTACCAGATCGAACGCCTTGCTAAGGTCCAGAAAACAGGCATAAATAGACGTTCGTCTAACCGAATAGTACTTCACAGTTTGCTTCAACATAATATGGCCTACTCTGTTGACAAACCTGGCCTGAAGCCAAACTGATTGTCGATAGCGGCATATATGTTTATCAAGCTGGGCGTTAAGCAAACTGTCAAGCACTTTCACGCAACAACCGTGGCAAGTGAGATAGGCCTATAGTTGGACTTACAGATATATCCCCAGTTTTGTTCTTCACAATTGTGGCACCACCACAGTTCTCATCAGAGCCGCGGGCAAGTACGAATGTGCTATACATAAGTTATAAAACATGGCAAGTACTCTAGGTAAGTGAGGACCCGCATGCTTTAGGGTGTTCAATACTAAGTCCGTCATGGCCAGGAGACTTCCCAAGCGACATAGAAGCTATAGCCTTATTGACATCCTTCGCTGTAAATATCCTATCGCCCAGCACAACACACGACCGACACATATTGGAAAACACTTTTGTTCTAAAGAAGCCTAACACCCCCATATGTCCGGCCGGAAACGATGCCCGCCGCCGAATCCATTGCAGACGTGCCCGTGCTGCCGAAATGATCATCAATCCCGCTAAGAAACTGAATATCGTGTCCAAATAACTAAGTTTCTTGAAGTGCTATCACACTCGCCGACTGACACAAAAACCTCACATCGTCAACTGAGCGTTTTATACTTTTACTGTTGAAGCTGACTAAATTACAGTTGAGACTTTTATCCATTGACAGTAGGGATAGGGCCGTTCACGGTATTCACCGCTACACCGTTCGTGCCACTGCTATTATTTCGTCTGAAGTTGACGAATCGCCTGAATATAACCACACTAGGTAGATCATGCGATTAATTAATCTGTTATAACTTATAACCTTCTATTTAGCTTCCGTCAGTATTTTTATCATTGAGTATATAGGTAATTTGTAAAAAAACTGAACAAAATGCACATTTCCATGTTTCACAAAGTCCAATAAAAGATTCGATGACGCTTTACAACTTCTATATGCAGGTGCAAACTTTCAAACAGAAGGACGACGAAGTTTTAATTTTTTAAGTTAAGCGTCAGACTTCGCAGAACACGTGAATTGCCTGCAGAATGTACTAGGTCATCAGAAATTAACAAAAGTAAGGTCGATTTAAATTCCTATGTGAGCCGTTTTAAAATAATGTTCCACAAGGCATACATAATTTTTTTTATACCAGCTTTGTTCAAATATCTTTTAGAACATGAATGAATGAATGAATGAATGAAATATACTTTATTGTACACCAGTAAAAACATAACTTATTTAAAGGTACAATTGGCGGCTTTATCGCTTAGAAGCGATCTCTACCAGGCAACCATTGCAGAGGATAAAGTGACCTGTGAGAAAGGGTAAGGGTGTACGTAGGTTGTTGGAAAATACACACGACATACATATAATTATATAATCGATAAATACATACATACGATAATAATTAAATACATTTTAAATACAAAAATACAAACACACATATACGAGAGCAGAAATGATTAAACAAGTAAGTGAAGTCAAAGCCTTAACGTGAAAAATGAGTAGGTAGTAATTTTTAAGGAATGACTATTTAAGGAAGAAAGTGCGCTTTGACAAGTTTTAAACTTTTCAATGGACTGCACTTCTAATGTGCAGCGGTAGGGAGTTCCAGAGCCTAACATCTTCAATAGAAAAGGATTTATAATAGAAGGAAGTTTTATGAGATGGAATTTTTAGGGTGAGGTTTTTATCAGAGCGAAGTGAGCGACAGTGAGGGTCACCAAGAAACCCAAACCGCTCTTTAAGGTAAGTAGGGGAAGTGGGATTGAATAGTAAAGTAAAGTTACAGCCTATATACGTCCCACTGCTGGAGACAGGCCTCCTCTCATTTCTAAGAGGGTTTTTAGGGCAAGGAAATGTCCGCCGCGCTGCCCCAATGCGTGTTGGCTAACTTCACTAACTACTACTATAGTTACTAACGCTAACTTCTTTGAAATTTTTTTTTGATTTCTCAGGCATGCAGGTTCTTTGGAAGTGTTCGTAAAGTTGTTGTTCCGTCGTCAAATTTGGCGGGAAATCTCTCAAAGCTTTTCGTTGTAACATATCCCAGGCATGCTCGATAGGATTTAAGTCGGGCGACTAATCCAAAACTTGAATATCGTAGTCTCGGAGAGCGGCCGACACCAGCCTTCACCGCCGAGCACGTGGTAAATCAGCACTTAAAATATCAATTAATAATTTCATTGGTGCCCGCGGGTATCCAACCCGGGTTGCTCGCGTACTGTGAAACTTACAGCGAGCGCTAACCATCTGAGCTACCACGGCTCTTAGCCATGTAGGATTGTAAAACACGCCAAGTAGTAGCTTGGAACCAGAAAAAAAACTTCGATAATTAAATGTTCAGCTCTTGAAGTGCCCTGGTCAGTTGACATACTTATATTTGTAAATGGTAAGTGTGAGCGTAAGTGAATAACACCTCCACCAAGAGTACACGATCATTCCTTATTAGTTGAAAGCCTGGAAGAGCATATGATGTGGAGGACCAACAAGGCTTAAGCCAAGATTCGGATATCAAAATAGCATGTATGTTTTGTTATCAAATGAGAAAAGCATGTCTGGATAATGTGCTGGAATACTCTGGGCATTAATATGGATAATGTTGAAATTTTTAGTAGATCTGAGAAGTGCAGAATCTAATGTTTGATTAAGAAAAGGAGACTGTAGAAGCTATACTACTATTCAATCCATCAGAGGAAGGTGAAAAAAAGGAGTCGCCTAGGCTTATATCTTAAAAAGACATATTGTATATTAAATATTAATACTAAATATAAATGACTTAAACAAATAAAATGGGATATAAATAATAAAAAAGACAGGTCATAATACCCACCAGCAACAGACCGTCGTCACCACTCGTATTAAAATAACAGAAAAAAAATAAAAATAAAAGTTGTAACATGAGTCTACATGAGACAGGGGAAGATGACATGTAAAATTTTAATATTATTTTTAAAGCATACTATAAACATAAACACAAATCAAAAAAATTAAAGTACTCAGAAAGTATTATCAAAGTACAGAATCTATAGCAAAATTATAAATTTAAAATTATGGTTATTCAGTAGCAAAGCCTCCATAGACCTAGAAAGCGGCTTGCCTATCAAACTGCTCAATCAATAATATCAACTAATAAAACTCGTAAACTGTTTCAAACTATTTCAAATTTCGCGCGCTTCTGTGTCGCTGTCGCTGACCTGTTCTACAGGCCCAACCTTATAACGTCAATACGCGGCAAAAATGCGCGGTATTGCTGTCATAAAAATGTGTCGTCTCTTTCGCACGCGTGGGCTTTTAACGGACTTTCGAGAAGACGATCGCTCCCTTTCTAACCTGTGGCAAAATGTTCTATAATGAAATATAACTACGAGTGTTTATATAGCAATTTGTATGTAGCGAAAAGGCCGGCTTTTAGTGTGAAGTAAGTCATTAGTCAAGCGCGGGCGATACCTTTGCAAGTTAACTTCACATTTTAATGTTTATTGTTTACTCTGTGTGTTTACTTGAGCGAATAAACATTGCGAGTTGAAAATTTATGCTTTTTTATAGATTTTTAGTGAATATGGAGGATAATAGTGTTCCTTGTGATGAATTGAAGTGTGTTAAAGTGCTAATCGGCGAGGAAAAGGTAAAATCGAAAAAAAAAGGTAAATTTTTATAAAACTGCTAAAAACAACAAAACCATATCTTGGGCTTGCCCCAGTTAGGAGCCCTAGCTTCGCCACTGGGTTAGTATATGGTTAACGATCAAAATGACATTGTCATACAGGATTCTACAACTGTCACAATGTTAGTTTTGAGTGTGACATAATAATGTTATAATGTAAAAAATGCATGATATGAATATTCTGGTAAGGCAACGAGTGAAGCAAGAAATTATCATAGTGTTCTGTAATCTATGAGCAAAATGTTATCACTACATAAATTATTATTATAAATTTATTAAATCACTACTTGAATGAATTGTGAAAAAAAATTGCTTGAACACAACGAACACTACATTTGAACAACAAATTAAAATCTAATTTAAACATTATCTTATTTCTTAACCACTCGCCTAGAACGGGGAAGAGGTAATCCAGTCACCGGGCTTTTAGCCGCCTGTACAGAACTTTGAACCTGCAATGTTGCTGTACGAGGGGTGATCCAAAAGTAATGATAATTGGTTACTTCAGGTCCGCATAAAAATCCAAAAAAAATATTTTTTGCTTACTTATATACTCACTACGTCAGCCTAAAAAAATCATATAAATAGATCACGATTTCCGGGAGATACATTCATTTGAATACGAACTGTCAAAGAGATAACATCAACATGGAGAAAAACGAAATTAGAGCTGTCATCAAGTACCTCTGTTTGAAAAAAATGTCTTCAAAAGATATACACAGTGACTTAGTGGAAACATTGGGGGACTCTGCTCCTCCATATTCTACAGTTGCACGCTGGGCCAAGGAGTTTAAACTGGGCAGAACATCCACTGAAGATGAACATCGCGAAGGACGCCCATCCACGTCCCTCACTGAAGACAACGTGAAAAAGTCGAAGATGTTGTGTTGGCAGATCGAAGAGTGACCATCAGGCATGTAGCTGAGGTCACAGGAATCTCATATGGCAGCGTTCAAAGAATCTTGCGAACGAGTTGCATATGAAAAGGTCTCTGCGCGTTGGGTGCCCAGAATGTTAACCGACGAGCAAAAGAAAATCGAGTTGACATTTCGAGTCAATCTCGAAAAGTTCCAAACAGATCAAGAAAATTTTTGTTCCGTTTTGTGACTATGGACGAGACCTGGATCCACCATTTTGATCCTGAAACGCAACAATCGATGACTTGGAAGCGAGCCTCCTCACCGACGCCAAAATTCAAAGTTTCAAGTTCGGAGGGAAGGTTATGGCATCTGTTTTTGGGACGCTCAAGGCATAATTATGGTGGAATATTTGGAAAAGGCCACTATTACGGGCTCTTACTAGCAGACCAAATAAGAAGATTGCAGGAGGCCATTAAGGAAAAAAGACGCGGCAAACTGCGAGCTGGAGTGCTGTTCCACCAAGACAACGCACCGGCTCACAAAGCCGCAGTTGCGATGGCTGCCATTCAAGAAACAGGATTCGAACTGCTCGAACACCCTCCCTATTCGCCAGATCTAGCTCCTAGTGATTTCTTTCCTCGGCTCAAGGAACGCCTCCGAGGCAAGAAATCGAAGACGATAGCAAGTAATGGCCGCTGTTGAAGCGTTTTGGGAGGGTCAAGACAAAATTTTTCAAAGGAATCCTGGGTTTAGAAATAAGATGGACTAAATATATTGATTTGTTAGGAGACTATGTAGAAAAATAAATTATTATTTTAACTTTAATTACCGTGTTTTATTTTCATTATCATTACTTTTGGATCACCTCTCGTATGTGCCGATTTTGACCCTCCGGGAATGCTCTCAAGCTCGCGCAAACATTCCACTTTGTGATAGTCCCATCCGTGCCAATGATGTAAATGTATCCATCGCGTGTCCAACACTTAGTGATTCCAAACCGCTTCCGAGCTTCCAGAAATACAGCATGCCGAGACTTTGTCTGAGTAATGCCAGTACCTTTGAATTTAGTTTTCGCAAACCACACTCTGTTACGGACTGCCAGTTGAGCGAACTTCACAACAACAGGCCTTGATGCTGGAACTAGAAAAATTTGACAGGTCCAAGTGCTCAGCAACCAATGAAGTGACGCGCGCAGTAAGGTCCTCCGTCTTAGCCTCTGAAATGCCATGCAAGAGTAGCATCTTCCGCCTTTTCCGCATTTCCTGGTGATCCATTTCAAAGTATTTAATGCGGCCACAATAAAAGTTTTAAGACTCGAAGTCAGCAGCGATCGACGAGGTGGTAGCAGAGGTCTTGCCTGCTGAGTTTTTTTGCAAATCTTGCTGAAATTCGTCCATTTTCGTGTAAAACATCTCAGACATTGCAGAAAATGATTGCTTCAATGAGTCCATATTATGTCACTTTTAAGTGGATAATGAAATAAATTTAAATTATCATAAGGATTTCTTTTGCTAGTAGGTAGTGTCACTCACATGTACATAATTTACAATAAAAAATTAAATAATTCCAATAAATACTATAATTTTAATTAAAAATAAATAGAACGATATAAAATGTGTTGCTTTTTACGCTTACCCTCATGAAAAAAAAGATTTTTACATTTTCAAATGTAAAACTTGCACATGTTTGTTTAATTTTCACGTTGTTGATTTACTCTTGAATATCATTTTAATTAGGAAGCCCAATGTATGCTTAACTACCTAGACCAAAAAATAACAAAAAAATGGTAACAGATTTTGTAAAATTTTTAAGTTTGAGTACATTGTACGACGATTTCATCTTAATATTAAAATAAAAACATAACATCAATACTACAAGTTCTAGTACAATTAATTTAAGTGTTTTTCTTAGATATTAATTCCTTCCATTCCCCATACCCCGTTGAACCACTTCTTACGGGACACCTGTATATACAGCCTATCACAATTCCACCCCCAACATAGTCCTCCCCTATAGATTTGCTCATAGGAGGGATTATCATAGTTGCCACGTTTGTGGCGCTTTGGGAACCAATAATAATAATGTAGTATGTATAAATTAGTTACTTAAAGTTACAGCCTATATACGTCCCAATGCTGGGCACAGGCCTCCTCTCATTTCTGAAAGGGTTTTAGGGCAAGGAAATTTCCGCCGCGCTGCCCCAATGCGTGTTTTTGGCGAAATATTTTTTTCTTATTTCTCAGACATGCAGGTTTCTTCACAATGTTTTTTTCACCATCGAGCACGTGGTAAACAGCACTTAAAATTGCAATTAACAATTTCATTGGTGCCGGCGAGGATCGAACCCGGGTTGTTCGCGTACTGTGACATTTACAGCGGACGCTTAGCCCCTGAGCTATCACGGCCCATTATTATTTAGTATCTGTTAGTATATTACTCAATATATGACTGCCTCATTAGTCTGGTCGTAAACGCGATTAATGATTATGAGGTCCCGGGTTTGAATCACGGGTTGAGTAAAACTCATTTATTGGGGTTTTCTGTCAAGAAGTTCTCAGTAGCAGAGTTAGGAATTTGGTAATTTTTAGAATATAGACAGAGACAAACGCATACAGTCCATCTGATGGTAAGTGGACGCACATATATATAGACATCTATATCTATCCTCGATTAAGAATCAAAATACAGATGTGTTGTCACTGCTAAGGACTAAAATGGAATGCCTCGTTTCCAGTAAAATGGGTCTCCGGTTCTTTACACTCACCATACGAAACAAAGCGGCATTAAGCGGCTATTTCACATTGGTATTCTGTAGTCCTTCCTCGGTCGAGCCGATCCATTCGTGCTTCAACCATAATGTATCTCCGTGCCTCAGAAAGCACGTTAAGCCGTTGGTCCTGCGCCCGATCTCTCTCTGGTCGTGATCGCACTATGAAAGTGAGGGAACAGAGAGTGCACCTGTGCGCTAGGGCCACTATAATCATGTCATGCGCAGATGGCTAGTCTTCGTTGAAGACTGGCCGGCTTGACCGAAATTTGGTCTGGAGGACATTAATATTATTACATGTAATCATCATCATCATCATTACAACTTTACACACAAGTCCACTGAAACATAGGTCTCCTCAAGGAAAGCCATAAAGCACGGTCCTGAGCCACTTGCATCCACCGACTTCCTGCTTGTCTTACCAGATCGTCATTCCATCTAGGAGGGGGCCGCCCTACACTTTGCCTACCGGCTGCCACTCGAGAACCTTTCTAAAACAGTACTTCTTCAATAAAGCATTGTCGCTTTCTTGAAGAACAAGGACACCACTTCTGCCCGCCTCCCGAGTAGTACCATGGAGGACGGAATTAAAGACTTCTGAAGGACTTCAAGTACTGATTTTCCACCCTTTTCAGCCAATAGTTCCATCCTCCTTGGGCCTTGTCGTTTTTAAGGTGCTGGAGAGTCACTCTAATCTCACTCAAACTGACTGACTCAGACTTATCTGTAAATTAGGTATATTAATTTATGTGTTTTATTAAATAAATCATATTATAATAAAAAATAACTATTGCCACGTGGTGGCCGTTAGCAGCGTAACGGATTCCATAACTAAAGGAGATACTAGAAAGATCTTACGACCTCAGATAGATGGCGGTATAGTCCATTTCTTTTACGCCACACGTAAATAACCCAGAACGGCGACAGGGAGTATCGTCAATAGTGAGGTATATCTGGTACTGCAATTGTCAAACCTCATACCAAGAGTGACAATTGACAAATCCTACCTACATCGGAAGAGGACTGTACATGGGTACAGTAGTGAACTTTTACAAGCTCATGAAAAAAAAGAAGAATAAAGTCAGGGTAACAAACCATAAAAAAGTATACTCAATATTAGGTACTTTTACGAAAATCCACTAGGTAGTACGACACCATTTCTGCCTAGGTGTTCGTCTACCAGTAGGTCCCACTCTTTTACTTATTTCTGCCGCCAAATGGCATTGATTACACTGTGTTTCGGTCTGAAGGGTATAGAGAGCTAGTATAATTACAGGCTGGGAGGCATTCAATCTTAGTCCCCAGTGGTGACAACCCATCAGAAGCCTTCTTTGTTTGAAAATGGCTGTAGGGATCAATTGAATGCAGTAGCACTTACTATCAGGTGAACTGTTAGTTCGTTTGAAACATTAGTTTAAAAAAATATCTATTATTACGAGCATCCGTCGTGTTCAAGACACGCTGCAGCTATATTATGGTTGCAGCATGACCGGGCTCATGAGGCCGGCTCAACGACCACGCTCTCACAAAATATCAGCATGAAATAGCAGCTTAATGCTGCTTTTCGTGTGGTGTATGTATAGAACCGGAAAATATTGGGTATCGTAAATTTAAAGGAGGGAAACAAATACGGAGATGGACAAAAGCGTCTTCCTAATAGAAACTAGAAAATAAAAAACTGCGGTTGCCAAACCGCTTCCAAAGCGTAGCAACTGTCACAAATATTCAGTTCTCTTTGTTTTTTTCTATGTTTATTTATCATAGAACTTTGGGTAATGAATTTAAAATAGTTACAACACCATGTAACGGCAGCATAGGGAATAACTTCGTCGTCGGTGTCGTAACAATCAACTATGGGCATCGTTTTTCTCTTCCTTAAGATGGCAGGATTTTCATCTAGTTTATATCAAACGGATACACAGAACGACGACGGGCAATAACTGAATCAATGGTGCGAAACGTCTGGCACCGCGATCATCAATCCGTTGCTTCGCGTGACGATTAAGGCAAATCCTCTCCACAACGAGAGCCCAAGTCCAGCAGTGAACTTTTAAGGTCTGATAAAGAAGAAAAAAGTTATATAGCATATCTCCGATCTTATAGATAACTAGTGATCTACCTCGGCTTCGCCTGAATAGGATCTAATTAATGTGGCGATATTCAGATTTAAGATAGTCAGAGACTAGTTATTTTACCAACTATTTTTTTCAAAAGAAATCTGAAATTTTTTTCAAATAAAATATTAGGTCTTTACCTATGAAATTGCCATTTTTTATGAAATAAGTTAACGTATTTTTTTAATTATATTTTTTATTTCTATTAATCAAAGTAATCACCCATGCAATCGATGCATTTTCGCCAACGCAGTGGCAGTTTATTGATGCCCTTTTTGAAGAAATTAGTTGGATGGGAGGCAACAAATTCTTAGGCATTTTGTACTGCCTCCTACTATTGAATTTATTTCCTGCCAAAAATTTACTTTAATTCTGGAAAAAGCAGAAGTCTGTAGGCACAAGGTCTAGTGAGTACGGCGGAAGACGGAGAGCTTCCAATCCCAGCTCTTGTAAATTGGAGACTGTTGTGCAGTATGAGTTCGCGCGTTGTCGTGCAGGAGCAGCGGGGAAGAGCGATTAACCAAAGCTGGTTGGAGACGTGCGGGCCTCTCTATCATTGTGTTCAGTTCTTCATAGTACACATCTGCAGTAATGAACATCCCGTTTGAAGCTAAGATGAAGAAGAAGAAGCTGTGATGAATCACACCGGCGCTAGACCACCTAACAGTGATCTCCACTTTTCTAGGGGTAAATTTTCGTTTAGGGCATTGTTTAGGGGCTGATCCAGCATCCATATACTAGCGATTAATTTTGCATATCATATACTAGCGATCCGACTCAGCTTCGCACGGATGCGCCACCTGCCGGGTCCAATTGTTAATCTAAACCATCCAGGAATCTAATCAAACACACACAAACAATTAAAATAGTCAAACTGTTGTTAACTAAAAAATCCGTTTTGGGAATTGAAAATTTGCATATACCACTCCATTCCACGTCGGGAAAGGAATGGTATATGCAAATTTCAAGTCAACCGGGCGTACATTGTTGGAGATCTCGTGATGAGTGAGTCAGTGGTATTTTGCTTATATGTATATACGTGTATATATATATATATATATATATATATATATATATATACGAGTATATATATATAGACAATGTTGAGAATTATATTTTATGTAATTTAGTTTTAGTAGTAAAGCTATTTTGACATTACAAGCACATACTTCAATTTTATTTATTTATAGATTATAATATTATTATGACAATCCACAGAATAAATTATTTATTAAAACTGTATTAAATCTACAGCTTATACAGTAATATAATTATTGTTGGCAACATCGCGGCAATAGTGTGAAGTTGCTGCGTGAGGCTAAAATGTACAATGCGGTAGGCAGTGAGTTGCTGACTATGGGAAGCAAGAACAAGATATAAACCGAGGAGGAACACCATAGGAACTTTCCTTCAACTACCGAACACGCTGGTAGCCTCAACTCAAGTCTCAGTAAAGGACATAATTATTGTATAATACTTGGTAAATTAAACATATACGTACAGTCAGTGTCTAATTGTCTATCTAAGTAAAATATATAGTTTACATTATATACAAATTAATAGTAATGATTATATATAAAGTTATATTTCATCATTACGAGTTACAGTTGATTCAGTCCATAACAACAAACAGATTGATGAAAAATTATGGAAAAATCACGCCTCCCATCCGTCCACCAACAAATCAACACGCACAAAACACGTGTTAGGTGACCGGTACTAGGACATCAAAAAGCGAAAAATTATCTAACTTGTTTCAGTGTGTTTATAAAAATATTATATAAAATAAAAATAAATAATTACAAGTCAGGGATAAAGTTTAATTAAGAAATAAATGTTTACATCAGAGAAATTACTTAAATTACATACATAAATTAATTCATTGTATTGATATTTTAGGCTATTTAAAAGACTTGCCGCAGATAAATGCTTAATTATATAAAGACTGTAGTACCATAATAAATAATATTTCATAATTTCGTGTCTTGCTTGTATATTACTAGCGATCACCCCGACATCGCACGTGGTGATTTCTGGATTTCGATTACAGCGCCATCCACCAGTTCTAATTGTGAATCTAAACCATCAGGACCCTCAAACACACACAAAATTTCATCAAAATCGTTGGAGCCGTTTTCGAGTTTTAGCGAGACTAAAGGACACCAATTGATTTTATGTATGGAGATGAATAGATTAAATTACATAAATTTACTTTTGATTTTCAAAATGTGTTAACAAAGTTTCATCTCAACTGATCAAAAGTTTTTTCAAAATCAGGTCAGATTTTTTGATTTGAAGTTGAATAATAAACTTAAAAAAAAGTAAATCCAACTTCTACACGATTTAACTGCTAGCTTGATTCGGGGGCTTTGATACACTAAAACAATTTTTTTTAAATTATTGAATACGGTTTTTACTTTCTTTTAAAAGTTTGATAGATTAATTTAGTCCATTTAAAACGATCAAATACGTTTTAAGTGGACTAAGCATTATCAAAAGCTCAACTGTAATAACAAGGATATCGTTTATATATTTACATTAAATACTTCATCTCCTATTTCCCATAATTAGGGAATTTGGATGATTTTTTCTTTAAAATTTTTACAGGACAACCATTGAATATAGCCTTTTAAATTGAGAATAGAATCATAGACAAAAATACAGTTGAATTGAGAACCGCATTTTTTTTGAAGTCGGTTAAAAACTGCTTCTTCATAAAAATAATGCATATAAAATTTTAAATATGTGAAATGCTCTACTGAATATTTTGATTAAATAAATATAAACACCATACAGTAGTTTTGAAATTCTGAAACAAAAATAATTTTCACACGTACACACGCACGCACGCGTACACTGCCAAGGGTTGAGATTTTTTTATAGGATAGTGCTGACAAACGAGCACACAGTCAAAGTGATGGTAAGTGGTTGCTGTGGACCATAGACATCTACATCTACACTCGTTTGCGAATCAAAATGCAGATGCGTTGTCAGCGTTGAGGACTAAGATGGAATGCCTCTTTTCCAGTAAAAAGGGTATCCGGTTCTCTACACTCACCATACGAAACACAGCAGCACTAAGCTGCTATTTTACGCTGGTATTCAGTGAGAGCGTGGTCCTTCCCCGGTCGAGCAGACCCATTCGTGCTACAACTATACTATTAACATAGCTGCAACTTGGCTCTACCACTTGCAAACATGACGAAACTATACTATACGTACTATACGTATAGTTATGTATAGTTATGTAGTTGTTGTGTAACTACGGAACGCTAAAAATTAGTATACTTACAGGAGTGTCAAAGTTAACATTTTGATATCGATTCATTGGCCTAAGGCAAGCTCACAAAATCAATGACGGTAGAGAGGCTCAGACTTTGATGATGTGGGGTTTGGGGTTAAATCAGATAAAAAACACAAGAAGGGAATAGAACAGTCTGTTATGATAACGTGTTGGTTGGCCAGGTAACCTAGAATTTAAAATAAATATGTTAAGAGACCCGATTATCCTTTTATCTCGACTCTTGATGACGGGGGGAACACACCGCCGACCATCCCGTGGTGTGAGTGCTCCATGCCGGATGTGCGGTTCTCACAGCGCTCGGTTCGCAAAGCACTCCTCTCCCTGGACATCCACAAGTCGAGTGGGCATGACGGAATCCCCCCAATTGTGCTGAGGACGTGTGCTCCAGGTTGGTACCGGTTCTAACGCGTCTTTCAGTACTCCTACTCCTAGGCGTAGTCCCGAAATCATGGAAGACAGCTTTTGTCCAACCGATCCTAAAAGGCGACCGCTCAGACCGTCCAACTACAGGCCTATCGCCATCACCCCTTGTTCTCCAAAATAATGGAGTCCGTTATAAACTGCCAGCTCATGCGGTACCTTGAGGATCACCAGCTGATTAGTGACCGCCAATACGGTTTTCGTCAGAGTCGATCAGCTGGTGATCTTCTGGTCTACCTGACTCATAGATGGGCGGAGGCAGTAGACTCAAGGGAGGCATTGGCCGTTACTGGACATTGCAAGGCTTTCGATCGGGTTTGGCACAAGCGCTTCTTTCAAGCTCCTTCCTATGGACTTCCTGAGAATTGTGCAATTGGATCACCAGCTTTCTTGCAGATCGGAGCATCAAGGTTGTTGTAGATGGTGCATGCTCCGACTACAAACCTATTAACGCTGGTGTTTCACAAGGCTGCGTGCTATCACCAACGCTGTTTCTGCATATCAATGATATGTTGCAAACCGGTAGCATTCATTTATGCGGATGACAACTGGTGATGCTCCTCACCGGCCGTGTCAATATTTCTCGGGAAAAAGTCGCCGAGTACCGGAACAAACTTCTGAAGTCGAGTCTTTGCTGAACAAAGTCTCGGATTGGGGGCGACTAAATCTAGTCCAGTTTAATCCTCAGAAGACAAAAGTTTGCGCGTTTACCGCTAAAAAGAACCCCTTTGTCGTGTCTCCACAGTTTCAAGGCACTCCCCTTGTTACCTCAGCCAGTATCAAAATTCTCGGCGTCGACATATCGAGTGACGTGCAGTTTCGTGGTCACTTGGAAGAGAAGGCCAAATTGGCCTCTAAAAAGCTTGGCGTGCTCAGCAGAGCGGGACAGTGTTTCATGCCGGCACAACGCCTGCAACTTTACAAGGCGCAGGTTCGGCCTCACATGGAATACTGTTCCCATCTCTGGGCTGGGGCTCCCCAGTGCCAGCTCCTTCCACTTGACCGCATCCAGCGCAGAGCGGCTCAAATCGTCGACGACCGGGTTCTTTTCGATCGGCTCGATTCATTGGCGCTGCCAAGAGATGTTGCATCTCTTTGTATTTTCTTTCGCATTAATCCCAGCCGCCAAATTTCACGAACGCACATCGCGGCAGAACTCCCGATATCATCCACACCATCTGGATGATTGGCGGTCCACTTCTGTACGATTTAGAAGATGTTTTCTTCCTCGCACAACTTCCTTGTGGAATAGTTTAACCACCAGCGATTTTTCCGGACCGATACGATGTAGAGACCTTCAAGAAAAGAGCCTACTCCTTTTTAAAAGGCCGGCAACGCATCTGCAATTCCTCTGGTTCCCCTGGTGTTGCAGTCGTTCATGGGCAGCGGTAGTCACTTACCATCAGGTGAGCCGCATGCTCGTTTGCCCCCTCTCCTATAAAAAAAAAATACAAGTGGTAAAATTAAAAATTATGTACAACTAACTGACTTCAATATAAATTATTAGGGATCAAACAGGAAGCACCAGCTTTCAAATAAAAAAAGGTCATCGAAATCGGTTCAGCTAGAAAAAGTTATGTATGAACCACAAATAAAAAAAGAGCATACAGTCCAAAATTAAGTAGCTCCTCCTTTTTGAAGTCGGTTAAAGAAGACTGAATTTTAAATATTTCGCAGAACAGGTGAATTGCCTTATGAATGTACTAGGACATCAGAAACTGACAAAAGTAAGGTCGATTTGCTGAGTCTAGCACACAGAACTCTAGCAGTATCTATTATGTTATGCAAGGATAATGTTGTTTTTTTCATTCAATCCACAGCCTATCATAAGTCCATCCCCAAACATAGTTCTCCTCTATATATTAGCTCATAGGAAGGATTATCATAGTTGCCACGTTTGGCAAGCGGTTTGGGAATGGCCAACTAATAATATACTTAGAATATGAAAATTAGTTAGTTAAAGATAAAGTTATAGTTTATATACGTCCCAATGCTGGGCACAGGCCTTCTCTCATTTCTGAAAGGGTTTTAGGGCAAGTAAATTTCCGCTGCGCTGCCCCAATGCGTGTTAGCGAACTTCCTTACGATGTTTTCTTTCACTTAGAACACATGGTAAATCAGCACTTAAAATTGCAATTCACAATTTCATTGGTACCGACGGGCATCGAACCCGGGTTATTCGCGTACTGTGTTTACAGCGGACGCTTAGCCCCTGAGCTACCACGGCTCATTATTATATTTCTGTCAAGAAATTCTCGGAAACAGAAACATAATATTTTTTAATTCAACATAGATTATAAATAATACTTATTGAAAGTCACTCTCTTAATTTACCACTGGATCGGAAAAAATCCTCTGTCCTGGGAAGAACCAGCACGAAACCCAACGGGACTTTTTTTTAAATAACAGGTTACAATCATGTATCTATGTCACAATTAACAACACAAAAGAAATTAGAAATAGCTTGGTAGCGATCACCTCTTTCCCAGAGGTTTTTATCATGCATAAATTCCTTCATATTATAATAACCCTTTTTATACAAACTTAGTTCAATCAAGTTTTAGAACTTTGTGCAGGTCAAATTTTGTATATTTTCTGGGATTTTGTTGTAAAAGCGTATACATCGCACCAAGAATGAATTACTGACTCGGTGGAGTCGAGTAACTGGTACTACTAGCTTGTGTCTGTTCCCAGTATTTACAGAATTATCACTTATTTTTGTAAAAATACTTTTATTTTTGTGTACGTATATCACATTTTCATAAATGTATTGAGAGGTCGAAGAATATATTAATTTCCTTAAATTTTTGTCTGAGCGATTCTTTAGGTTTTAAATCATAGATTGCTTATATGGCCCACTTGAGTAAGCTCTCAATAAGCCCAAGTTTCGGTAGGAAGGCAGAGTTAGGAATTTGGGGATGTTTCATTCACCTCCGCTTTTTTATAACGGAGATTCTTTAAGGGAGACAAACGAGCACACAGTCCACCTGTTGGTTAGTGGATGCTATGGCCCATAGACATCTATATCTATCCTCGTTTAAGGCTCAAAATATAGATGTGTTGTCACTGCTGAGGACTAACATGGAATACCTCGTTCCCAGTAAAAAGGGTTTCCGGTTCTTTACACTCACTATATGAAACATAGCAGCATTAAGTGGCTATTTCACGTTGGTATTGCCAAACCACTTGCTAAACTTGGCAACTATGAATATCCCTCCTATGAGCAAATCTATAGGGCAGGACTATGTTCGGTGGTGAACTAGTGATAGGCTGTGTATTGAATGAAAAAATCATTATTAACACCTTGCACAACATAATAGATACTGCCAGACACGGCTCACATAGGAATATAAATCGACCTTACTTTTGTCAATTTATGATGATAATATTTAAAAAACATTCTTTTTTATAAAAAGACAAATCGGGTTTCTTAACATATTTATTTTAAATTCTGGGTTACCTGGCCAACTCACGCGTTCTCATAACACATTGTTCTATTCTCTTCTTGTGTATTTTTACCCCAAACCCCAGATCATCAAAATCTGAGCCTCTCTACCGTCATTGATTTTGTAAGCTTGCCATAAGCCAATAAATCGATATAAAAATGTTAATTTTGACACTTTTAAAATTAGATTTGAAATAACAATACCTTTTTTTGGAACTGATGTTGTTGTTCAGAAATAGAATAAAAATATTTCAAATTTGAAAGGCAGGTGTGTGATGTTTAGAAATATTTTCCGCCATGCATATGATATCCAAATAACCGACGTTGCTCTCCGAGAATACGACATCACAAGGTTAGACTGGCCTGCCGACTCGCCTGACTTAAACCCAATAGAGCACGCGGCCGCTTGACATGATGTATCGCGACTTTATATAACTTTCAACCAGAAATGTAAGGGACTTCTGATATACTCGTATTATGATTAAAGGTCGCTGCATACAAGACAGAATCAGCCCACGCCCGGGACGGAGACAGAACGTGGTTGTATGTTAACATGGACGGGAGTTTAATGCATACGCACCGTGGCAGTGACTCGAAACTAACGTGCTAGTGTCGTAAAAGATGGATTTTTACATTTTTGAAGAATTCAACGGAGCGACTGTGCATACTTAGTTACGCCACACACGCCCACTTTCAGGCACTGAAAACGGTTTTATAACTCGAGATGAAAGGTTTGGACTTCTGATTAGAGCACGAGGGGACGGAGCGTTGACTGTATTAGACGAGACCTCTTCAACTAAACGTTTAGGTTCAGTGTACTCTAACCATCGGTGATCACTACCAGTTTTCACCTCGCGATCACTGAGACATCACTGAACAGTTGTCGTCTCGTCGTCACAATGAAGTCAATTCATATTTTGTCGAACCGTCGGGGCTCGACCAGGTCCACTTCCTGTGGGGCCGCTTCTGGAAGAAAGAGTTTATCATAAAGAGTCCTTCTTTCTCCATAAAGTCAACCAGCTGCTGCCCATTGATTCCGTTGCTGTATTCCAAATTTCCCTACCTTCAGCCCATCGTTCTCTATTGTGCCCAGTTTTGCGTTGAATTCTTCCATTAACATCGTATAGTGAGTTTTGCAGGAATGCATGGCTCTAGATATATCCTCATACATTTTTCACCTGCTCATCGAG
>JAGSMP010002879.1:0-16136 GCA_029286625.1 Parnassius orleans
GAAAACGGTTTTATAACTCGAGATGAAAGGTTTGGACTTCTGATTAGAGCACGAGGGGACGGAGCGTTGACTGTATTAGACGAGACCTCTTCAACTAAACGTTTAGGTTCAGTGTACTCTAACCATCGGTGATCACTACCAGTTTTCACCTCGCGATCACTGAGACATCACTGAACAGTTGTCGTCTCGTCGTCACAATGAAGTCAATTCATATTTTGTCGAACCGTCGGGGCTCGACCAGGTCCACTTCCTGTGGGGCCGCTTCTGGAAGAAAGAGTTTATCATAAAGAGTCCTTCTTTCTCCATAAAGTCAACCAGCTGCTGCCCATTGATTCCGTTGCTGTATTCCAAATTTCCCTACCTTCAGCCCATCGTTCTCTATTGTGCCCAGTTTTGCGTTGAATTCTCCCGTTAACATCGTATAGTGGGTTTTGGAGGAATGCATGGCTCTAGATATATCCTCATACATTTCCTTCACCTGCTCATCGAGATGTGCCGAAGTTGGTGCGTAAACCTGTATGACCTTCAGCGAATACCGTTTTGGTAATTCTGAGTATAAGGTACGCAACCATCGCCGACACACTCCCAATCTTTACAACGTTGTTAACGAGAAACTTGTGGATGATAAATCCCACACCTCCTTGGGTTGATGGTCGCCCTCCCGATGATAGAACAAGTTGCCGGATTCAAGGATTATCGTGTCCACCCCCGCTCTTCGGACCTCGGATAATCCTAAAGCATTCCAGCGCAACTTGTCTATCTCTTATTCCAGCTCAGAATCTTCTCTTTATTCCTCAGGCTATGTGCGTTATATGTTGCCAGGTCGAATCGTCTTAGTTGGCTACCGAACCTCCACCAGAGATTCTTAACACCCTCTGCCCTGCCGTTACCATGGTCGCCACCGTAGCCAGGAATAGCGGGGCCGCCGGGGACTTGGGGTCGTCTCTTTGTAACTTCATTTATGGGAGTATATTGCCATAGTTGCCACGCTTGGCGAGCGGGTTGCAACCGCAGTTTTTTTTATTGTTTTTTTGCTGTTATCAGAAAGATGCTGCTGCCCATCTTCTGCCTCACTTAATTTGTTGTCACTCTAAAAGAAATATTGTCGGCCATAAAAATTATAATAAAATATTTTACTTTATAAAGGACTAAGACTTGTCGATAACACACTATAACAGTGCACTATCCGCGTATGCACGGTAAACGGCAGAGAGCCGAGCGACGTGACCTCTCTCTGGGTAGCCTAGCGGCTGTCTAACATAGATTACTGCTGTCTAACTTGAATTGATCCAAACGCATCTATTCTATTTTCTGAGATGTTTGTGCTGTTAGCCTATGCGGCTCTTACAGCTTCATCTGATACAGGAGTTTTATTGTGGTTTTATAGCAACTTTAAAATATTCTATTTTATTTTTAATTTTAAAGGGTAAGGGTTAAAAAATAATATGTTCTTCTTACATATTAAGCTATTATTTTATTAAATTAAGTAACTTAATATGGTGAAAATAATCGTTTTATTTTGGTTTGAATTTTTAATTTCTTATGTATATAACCTAAATCAAAGTATCTTTTCCTTGGTGTTTGTCAAATTGCTTGTATTTTTTGTTTCGTAAAATTGTCAGCCATTTCAGATATTTTGAGCTTTGAAATTGACGCTAAAATGTAAATTAATAAAACCTCTGTTTAGTTTTCTTGATAGCATTCACAAATACTTTATTAATAAAAAAAAAATCTCTGATAACTATTTAAAGCATAAAATTTCCTAGAGTTGTGAGGAATTAACATTTGTGTAAGATAAGCGGTTGATGGATGTTAACAGGTTTAAAATTACTGTTTTGCGCTAATCAGCTCTTGGAATGTATACTCGTCGACGTACGTCCTTAAAATATAAAAATTCTACTTCATTGCTCGAAATAAGGACCCGATTATATTATAAAGATTTCATTGTTAATCAAGTTATTTATAAACAACCAACATTTTCGATACCCATCTTTTTATCTACTTTTCTGGGAAAATAATAATAGAGTGTTTATTAATAAATAAGCACAAATCTTTAGAGTAAGTTACTTATTTTATGAAAACCATAATGAAAGAATGTAAGAAGTTGCAATAATCAATAATGTGTGCATTATATATAGTGCATAAATTGCGCCCGCTTGTCTAATGTGGTCGAATGTGCAAATATTTTAAGATATGCGTCTTTTTACGCATTCTTGGAAATGTCATCCTCAAGATTTTCGAGCCATAGATTGACTATTAAACATAAAAATCCTGGCTTACTTGTTAGTTCGGACTAACGAACCATTACTTTTCAGAGTTCGTTGGTTAGGACGCATCGTATTTCTGCGTATCGTAGAATAATGAAGAAGTCTCCATTTTGCACGCCTTATAACGCGAAGCGCTATTAGGTAGTGCATTACTCTCAACACGTCATGGTCAAGCAATTTTGTGTTCTTAAAATGCCTCTATCATAACCATATTGCACTTATACGATAACATGAATATCCGTATATCAAAGAAACACTTTAATTAATCTATCTAATATTTTCTAGAAAATCATTTTATATTGCTACTTTGAAAAAAAAAATTTTTTTAAACATTATTTTTTTCCCCTGTAGGTGACACTACCTGTTAAAATATTAGAGCGCTTAATTTAAAACACGTAAATAATATATTTTAAAAGTCAGAAATACAATTTTTGTATCAAAATTAAATGAAACGCTCATGAGGCGTGCACTTTTGGATTTTCCAAACTATTTTACTATGCGATCGACATGGGCTCGTGATTCTATGCGTATGTTACATCGATGTTGCACCAAATGTTCAGTCCCAGTCAATTCTTAAGACACTTAAGGAACGATAAGGGTAAGGTAAATTTCTAATACCACCATAACCTCATTAATAAGTCTATCACGTAGAGAAACTCTGAGCATAGTTTTCTGAACAACTTTGAACTTCCTCGTACGGCCAGCAGTAAAAGACCACGAACCCCCAGCCTCCATCGAGAAACTTGATTTACTTTTTATCAAATAAAAAAAAAGTTTACATAAGCTTCATAAGAGTTAGAAGTAAACATTTCAAGTATTATTTCAAAATACAAACGGAAGCCGCCTTTCGACGACAAATTCACTTTTCCTGTTGTCGGAGTAAGGAAGTGAATTTTCGCTGTATCATGACGTAATGCTTTTTAAAGACCTCTGTAACGTTTTTATCTCGCTTTTGTTGAAAATATGTAGAATCACTGAAATATAATTTAAGAAGCAAAAATAAAACGTACTTTTATGTTCAGATTACCCTAACTATTAAATAATTAAATATATACCTATATTAAATTTTAATTTTTATCAGAAATGTAAAACGGATTTACTGTGAATATATTATATGCTAGATATATTTTAAATATATTTTGTTTTATTATAATATGTTGTTAAATTATTCCTGATATAAAATTCGTTCGAAATGCAGCATCTTTGCTCGCGACACTATTGATTAAGTGCTTATGGATAGACACAACCATCTTGCCTACTTCTGCCGTCTAATAGTGCTTTCACTGCTGTGTTCTGGTCTGAAGGGTATAGAGAGCTATTAAATATAAGCTGTGAGGTATTCCATTTTAATCCTCAGAGGTGACAACGCTTCAGTTGCCTTATTTATTTGAAGTTGGTTACATGTTGGTTATAGGTTGGTTGGATAAAAGTTTAATTTTTTGACTCTTTTGAGTGGGCTAAGGAATAATATCAGCTTTTTTTATTGAATCTTCATATCCTATTTGTACGGAATTATTTCTCCAAATTTATAATGAACCATGCCTGATGTAACCTGAAGAATAATTGAAATAGGTTCACAATTTTAATTTTAACAATTTTACGTGGTAGAGCCATGCTGCAGCTATATTAATAGTATAGTTGTAGCACGAATGGGTCGGCTCGACCGAAGGACCACGCCTCACAGAATACCAGCGTAAAATAGCAGCTTAATGCTTCTGTGTTCGTATGGTGAGTGTAGAGAACCGGATACCTTTTACTGAAAAGAGGCATTCTAACTTAGTCCTCACGGCTGACAACGCATCTGCATTTAAATCGTAAACGAAAATAGATGTAGATGTCTTGGTCCACAGCAACCACTTACCATCAGGTGACTGTGTGCTCGTTTGTCACCCTTATTCTATAAAAAAAAGAATTGACTAAGATTTCGCATAACATATATACAAAAAAAGAAAATATACATATAGTCGAACTGAGAACCGCCTGCTTTTTGAAATCGATTAATAAAACGAACAAACATTTATTTTCTATAGATATAAAATAAATAAGGCAAAACTGCAACTACAGCTGCATTACTTTTCGTTGCACACTTTCCATCAGGTGGTCAATCTCTTAAACTAGTTAAAAAAAAACTAAATAAATAATTTACTCCATATTTAATATTTTTAAATCGTACTGTACTACTGTACATTTTATATTACATCTTAATTATGACGACTGTTCAACACAAATAAACCACCGCGGCTTGTGTGCTGTAGTAAGACTGTTGTGCTTAATACGTAGGTCACTCAATAAGTTTTGAGATGCTCGAAATTTAAAAATGGAACGCACCCGTGTTATATGTTTCTAAAAAGCAAATTTATTTAAAAATAGAAGTCCATAAGCCAATTGCTCGATATTAAAAAAAAAACAAAGTTCTATTAATTTTTCTGGAACGCTTTCGCGCTTTTCATTTAAAACGATGGATCTTTACCGTGAACATTTGCGCGCTATGATATATTATGATTTTAAATTTGGTTTAACTGAACCATTAAGTTTACAACGGTTACAATCAGCATTAGGGACTCAGTCTCCATCACGCGCAACAATTTTTAGGTGGTTTGCTGAATTCAAAAGGGTAAAATTAATCTTAAATATGAACAAAGAAACCGGGCCTCGCAAACAGCAGTAACGGCAGAAAATGTATGGACACATACGGACATCGAAAAGATTGTAGGCATTAGTTCGGGGAGCATTCATACCATCCTACATCAACATCTTGGAGTGAGGCTTTGTTGTCTTCTTTGTCTTTGATCCTCGTTTGCTCTCCGAAAGAAAAACAGACTCGTAGATTGATGCCATGAAATGCATCTACGTTTTGAAAACGGGGCATCTAGGCGTTTCAGAAATCTTTACTGGTGACGAGACATGGATCTATCAATATGATCCGGAAAATAAAGGCAATCATCGGTATGGGTCTACTCAGAAGGACAGTTGCCGACAAAACTGCAAAGACCTCGCAACGTCGGCAAAAAAATGGAAGTTTTTTTCGCGGAGCGGACATTTGTCGACGTCAATGCTGGAAAATTGTAGGTCAGTCAACTCTGAATGGTATACTACAGTTGCATTACCCAACTCTTTTCAAGCTGTGCGGGCGAGAAGACCAAAGACGGGCTTGGGGAATGATGCTGCATCACGATAACGCCTCTTCACATACCTCCCTTAGAACAAAAGCATTTATTGAGGAATCTGGTGTTGAAACTCTAAGTCACCCACCCTACAGCCCTGATTTAGCTCCTTGTGATTTCTTTTGTTCCAAGAGTCAAAGAAAAATATAGAAGGCAAGTTTTTTCAAGCGCCGAAGAAGCCGTGGCGCTTACGAAGAAGCGATTTCGACCTGTCAGATCAAGACTGGCAAAATTGTTTTCAGAGTTGGTTTAGGCGAATGGAACTTTGTATAGAGCATCATGAAGAATTTTGAAAAGATGTAAAATAAATATTAATAGTATCTAGAATACTTTTTGTATATCTTAAAACTTATTGAGTGACCTACGTAAACAAAATAAAATTACCACTTTATCAAAATTATTACAAAGTGCTTTAATCCATAGACAGAAAAATAGAGCGCATTATTGAGAATATTATTTTAAATTGAGTTCTGAAAATAAATTTTTCGTTTCAACGTTTAAAAAGATTAAAACTAAATCGCAAAGTATTCACTGAAATCCCCGGCGGTGACCGATAAGACCGGGTGGGCTCACGTCGCGACTGCGCCGGTCACAATAACTCAGGGCCTCAGTAATCCTCTTATATTGTTTGCTGCTATTGGAGAAATCAACAGAACAATTGTGCAAAAGGACAATTTTTAACAAAACTATTGTAAATATTTTTTGGAAATTTTAATATTATTTTCACTTTATCGTTAAGCGACAATAGCCTAATGGCGAACTCAAAAGATCGTGGGTTAGCATCCGCCATACGACTGCTGTCGTGAACCACACCTACAAGCATTTTAGGCTTACCAGCAGTGGTTGAAGGGAATATTAGTAGTGTTAATATCATTACTAGTGTTATTTCTAATCAAAGAAACTGGAAAGGGCAAACTAAACTGAGGTGTAAGATTGCCAACCTTGCCTGTAGTGTGACTTTGGTTTTGACAATCCATTAGTGGTGAAAATTCAATTAAAATATGGCAAGTCCAATTTCTACAGACTAATCATGACGACTGTTTCGTTGGCTTAGCATTCGTAAGCACAACTGATAATGTGGTCCCGGTATAAATCCAAGGTCAAACCAAAATCTATAATATAGTTTTTCTGTCAATACAATTTCAGTAGTAGCTCGGAGTCAGGATGTTGGCGGCGCTCTATCCCCGTACCGGAAAGCACGAAAAGCCATTGGTTGTAGTTTTTGCGCGTGATCTCCCTCCGATCGTGTCGGATTGCCGTGTCATCGGACTATGAGAGTGAGGGAATAGAGAGTGCACCTGTATGATTGATTTTCATTAATTATTAAATTTTCTATGCTCTTATACTCAATTATAATAATAATATTTTAATTACACGTATCATTAATCACTTTTAAAAAATGGGCAACCTCAAATATGTGTACCCAATGGCTAGATGTGTGAATGACGTCACTAGGAAGAAATATGGCAATTGGTATATTTATATGTTTATAATGTAAAATATAGATTTAAGTAACGTAATTTTGTCTATTAAATATATAAAAAAATTATGTGTATACATGGACCGACCCAAGACTTATTTTACCGGTTCGTGGGAGAATCGATTTCAAACTTGTTTGAATTTATTAGAGAATTTATTACCGACTTCTAGCCTTGTAATTAATAATGCCAAAATGACGCTTAATTAAGTTTTTTTTTAACTCACTAACTATTGTAAAATGAAAACAAAACGTTACGCATGTAGCATGCGGTGAATGCGTGAATTTCGAAAGGTGTACTTTTAAATTCAAAGCAGAACGTCACACCGAAATTGTGAACAGCTTTGTTCTTGACAGCTATTGCCAATCTTTTCACGTTTCTGGCGTTCCATGAATACATGGCCGGATATTGCTTGCTATTTTAATACTTGAGTTAAAACAGATTAAAAATCGATGACATAAAAAAAATAATTACAATTTTAGGAATTTTATTTTTAGTTAATATAAATAAAATTGAAAAGTCTGTCTGTAATATTGAAATAACTGGCTTCTATTAGGTTCAGGGGTTTATTTTCATGCTCATCATCATCATTACAGCCCTTCACAAGTTCACTGCTGAACATTTGCATGCTATTATGACTTAAACAACCATTTTTAAAATGTATGTCGGTCTGTCTGCCCTAATCTTCTGAATGGCTGAACCCATTGTTGTTGTTGATAAAACTTTACAAACAGATAGAGACCAATGACAGGAAGAATCCAGTCTATACTTTATACGATATTTAAAAAAAACGAAAAATTGATGAAATAAATGGTCTTTGACTATCTGAAATCTAAATAACGCCACATTAATAGATCCTATCCAGGCGAAGCTACTTGGTAATAAGTTAGTTTGCAGGTTGATTATCGTTTAAAGAGATAATATATTCCATTTATCATTCAGCCTCGTTGGCCTTCATGGGTCGGCCATAAGCGCGACTGCAGTCATGGGATCCGGGTTCGAATCTCGGAACTGGGACAAAAACCAATCATTGTGTTTTTCTGTCAAAATATCTCAATAACAACACAGAGGGGCTTTTTGTTTGAGTTGGTTTCATCCTTGTGCCTCGAAAAGCACGTATGGCCGTTGGTTATGCGCCAGATTCTAGTTGGTTTTGTTCTGTTCTCTCTTCGGTCGTGTCGGAATGCCATTCTATTATACTATGAGAGTGAGGGAATAGAAAGTGCGCCTGCGTTTGCGCACACACTCGTGTTCTTTAATAATGTCCTGCGCAGAATGTCAGATAGCTGACTGGTCTCTCTTGAGATATGCAGCCGTGAACGAAATTCGGTCTGGAGAACATTATTACATAGGTTTATTAATAAATTTCACGCTTGGCAGGCAGATGCTGCCCCTGTCACTGATCTGTTGCTGTTTTACGTCTGGGATAAATTAGATGGTTATATTGCCATCTATCGGAAGTCATAAAATCTTAAGCATTTTCCATATCATGGGATAGAAAGGGCAATAAATTATCTTACGATTACCTATATGAATATAACGTATTCACAGAATACTAGAGTAAAATAGCAGGGCAATGCTGCTGTGTTTCATATGGTGAGTGTAGAGAACAGGAGATCCTTTGAACTGGAAACGACGCATTCCATTTTAGTTC
The DNA here is from genome assembly GCA_029286625.1 of Parnassius orleans. Lineage (NCBI taxonomy): Eukaryota > Metazoa > Arthropoda > Insecta > Lepidoptera > Papilionidae > Parnassius > Parnassius orleans. The sequence continues at coordinate 8,564 of JAGSMP010002879.1, forward strand.
GCAAGGTTGAAAACGCATCTGCATTTTGATTCTTAATCGAGGATAAATATAGATGTCTATGGGCCACATCACCCATTTATTATAAGGTGGTCTGTGTGTTCATTTGACACTCATATTCTATAAAAAAGATAGGTAATTAGATCATTTATGGGATAAATGGATTATCAAACTGTCGCCAACATTATTATGCAACTTACTCGTATATATTTTATTTTTCCAGATATCAAACATAATTACTAAAATTTTCATTTATTTTATATTTCATTACAATTTTAAAATATAATATACAATATTTTATTATATATAATATTAAAACTATATTAAAAAAACTAAAACTAGTAACTTAATAATTATCATAATCCTACTCCGCGGTATTGTGCCAAGAACGCTGGCTGCGTTTCGCTGAATGGCTATACTTAGCCTTTGAGCGAGAAAAGAACCAGCCCTCTTATCACCAACAGCAACGATCAGTCGCGGGTAGAGTCCCTTTAAGAACTTCACCGCACGTGGACCCCACGGACAGATAGTCTTACAGCAAGTGGCACAAATATGTAGTCATCTCTCAGAGACTCATATTTGCGCCACTTACTCAGTTCAGCTGCCTCTGATGCCGCCCTGCTCTAAACGAGGTACCCTGAGATGAAAGGCCGCCGGAGTGTCTACGCAAGTAGCATCCCACACTAGGGCTTTCTCTCCCAGGGACCAATGTCATACCGTCGGGTCTCTCTGCCATCGTCTCTAAATGTTCCACAAGGCTCTAAAACCGAGGGAACATTTATAGAGACAAGAGCCCTTCGATGACATCGTTCAAAGAACCGTGCCGTAAAACCTACCAGCACTTTTCTTACATGATAGTCCGTGGAGCCCAAAGTTATCGACGCGCTACCAAAGGCACTGATGGGTTGACAAATCGCCACTCCTAGTCGGATTCCTACGGCGATGCGCAAGTTTTCCCGTAATGTGCCGAGATTACTTGATGGTAAAGCGTAACCAGTGACTAGATTCCTTAGTCGAAACAGCTATAAGGCGTGCCTTATCTTGGTCACATGGAAATTATGAAACAAATCTTTCTGCACGCCCTGTACCAACGGAATATCCCACTGTTTATGTTGGTTTGTTATTTTCGCGCTAAATTCAAAGCGGTGAGATTTGGTTAGTGGAGCTTGTGTCACAACGTCATAACCGAAAAATGAGTTTACCAGCGGTAAGATAAAACGTAATTATATGACGAAATTTAATTTTGATGTCGATAAAGGTGAATTTGACTTCGTAAATATGTAATAGACTAAAATGTGCTTATTACATTGGCAGGATTTTAACTAAAAACTAGATTGACGAGTTTAATGCCATTTGATACAGTTAAGTAAATTTATATTAAAAATTTAAACCCCAAAACAAAAATAGCTGATGATCTTCAAACGGCTGAACAGATTTTCTTGAAACATAGTTAACAAGACTCGATTAAAACACCTTTCAAACGAAAAGAACTTAATCAAAATCGGTTCATTCGTTCAGGAGCTATGATGCCACAGACAGAACACAGATACTCTGTTTTCGTCGGCGGTTAATGAACTACAATGAAGTAGTGAATAAAACTGCGGTAATATTTTAAAATGGAATAACAAAGAAATAAGTGAAGCGTAATATCCGAGTAGTTTATAAAAAGTTAGTGTTTTATTAGCTTGACCCCTATGTACGTACGTACGTATGCATGTACGTATGTATGAATATAATAAATTTTATAATTCAGTTTTCACTTCCCGACGTCTGAAAACTGATTTTTTATAGAGTTGAAGTACCTAACAAGTGGACTAACAGTATACCTGACGGTAAGTCATCGACCCAAGGACAACTGTAACCAACTTCAAACAAACAAGGCTACAGATGCGTTGTCACCACTGACGGTTAATATGGAATGCTTCTATCCTATAATTATACTTTGTCTTTATACACTTCAGACCGGAAACAGCAGTACGTACTGTGCTTGGTAAGAAATAGGCAAGATGGTTGTGCCTATCCTAGACCGGCTCCTAGGCAGAAAAGGAGTCCTACCACTAGAAATTCACAAACGTATTAAGTACATTATAATATTTTATGACCATGACCTGGATGGATCATACGAGGATCACCACAGCTCACTACGATATGTGTGTAATGTTTTAGACTTTCATCATCATCATCATCATTACAGTCCTTCACAAGTCCACTGCTGAACGTAGGCCTGTAGGTAAGCATGGTATTGAGTCACCTGCATCCATCAACTTCTTGTATGTCTTACCAGGTCGCACTCCACCTAGCCGCCCCACACTTTGTCTACCTTCGTCTAGAGCTTCCTCATACGGCCAGCAGTGAAGGACTACATCTCAATCCATAAGTCATCAATAGCAACACGCACTGATTGTACAATCTTGTTTTCAGATTTTAAGGTATACCTGACTAGAAAATGTGTCGTAATCCGTCGATTGACCTCTCGGTCGAAGTTGTACTTACCTAGTGGGACTATTTGTCCCAGGTTAAGATACTCGTCAACAACTTCAAGCTTAGTGTTCCCAACAACTATCGGCATAGGTGTGACATGAACGTTACATGATCTTTGTTATGTCCATGTTCATTTAGGACCTATGCGTTTGGTGACACTATTGAGGTCAGAGCATATTGCTAAGATCTTCCTGCGTGACAAATTAAAATCAAAAATCAACCATTCAAAACAGCACCGGCAAATCGAAGTTAAGTGATGTACGCCATTGATTTTATTTATATGAGAGGGGCAAACAAGTATGCGACTCACCTGATGGTAAGTGAATATCACACCCATGAACAAATGCAACTCCAAGTGAATTGTAGATGCGCCTTTGTTCATCAAAGTTTGACTTCAGACACATGTTTGTTCTGGTACTCGGCGACTTTTCCCGAGAAATAATGGCACGGCCGGTGTACAAAACATCAAGCAAGTGCTGTTGTATGCAGAAGAAACAGCGTTGGTGATAGCATTAAAGCCTTGTGGAACACCAGCGTTATTAGGTTGGTAATCGGAGCATGCATCGTCTACTACAGCCTTGATGCTCCAATCAGCCATAAAACTGGTGATCCAATTGCACAATTCTCGAATTCCATAGGAAGGAAGCTTCGCAAGAAGCGCTTTGTACGAAACCCGATAGAAGACATTCGCTATGTCCAAACTGACCGCCAAAGTCTCTCACTTGACTGGACCGCCTGCGTCCATTAGTGTGTTAGATAAACAAGAAGATCACCAGCTCAGCGACCCGACGGAAACCGTATTGGCGGTCACTAATCAGCTGGTGATCCTAAAGGTACCTAATGAGCTGGCAGTTTACAAATAGCTATCGTAGCCCTAATTTACAAACACTTCAACACTGATATACTGACAGTCAAACGTGCGCCGCTGAAGGACTTTAATACCACACAAATTTCGACGGAATCAAAGGCTTTCTCAAAGTCCATATAAGCAAGACAAAGTGGCAAATTGAACTCTTCGGTCTGCTGTACAATTTTCAGAAGGAATGAATGGTCTATGGTGCTAAAGCCTTTCGAAATCGGCTTGTCGGGTCGTCGAGTCGTCATGAGACGATTCAATGACTCTCGGTAACAGCACGTAAAAGAAATCAGACTGTAGTTCTTCTAGAGGGCGTTATCGCCTTCTTTATAAACAAGACAACCGCACTTTTGCTGCTCACCTCCGAGTAGTCCCAGTGCCACCATGGAGGACGGAATGGAAGAGCTTTGAAGAACTCACGTGGAACTCACTACAGTCTGAAGAGTTCAGTCAGTTCTTCAGAAGCTCTTTCGAAGAACATGTAGAGTTCTTCGGAAGAGCTTCTGAAGAACTCCACGGTTTTCCAACAGCTTTCAGAAGCCGCTGTAATTCCATCTCTGCCTGGGGCCTTGCCATTTTAAGGTGCTGGAGAGCTATTCTAATCTCACTTAGACTGACGTCCAGGATATCATCGGAATAGACCTTATTATTATTTATTTACAAAAAATAAATTACTAATTGTACGTCGTTGTAAATGGTTTCATTTCCTACGCTTAAGTTTTAATATATCTCCACGGTTTAAGGTCCTTATGGTTGGATTTATATTATTTTAAAAGGACTCTGTATGTGTATGTTCGTATGTTAGTGGATTGTTTGCTTTCTTCTTTTTTTGTGATTTCTATATCAAACCTATTTTATCCTACGCGTAGTTACAAATAGTTTGGAAAATCCAAAGTGCACGCCTCATGAGCATTTCATTTAATTTTGATGGAAAAAATAAATTGTGTTTTACTTTTAAAATACATTATTTACGTGTTTTAAATTGAGCACTCTATTATTTTAACAGGTTTAGGGAAAAAATTAATAATATTTACCAAAATAAATCTATTACACACAGTATAAAACCGATATAGGCTGTATGATACATTTGTCCTTTGTCTATCAAGGGCAAAAATATGAAAGCGCCTTTAAATTTTTAATAGCAATAAAACTTATAAAAGTTAAAATCATTTTATTAACAAACTAACTGACTTTTTATATGAAATATCAACTGAACTCAAATTTAGTACTCAAATGGGAAGTCAACACACCTATTTTTTAAGTTAAATCGTTGCAATACCGTGCATATACCTTCTCACATTTTTAAAAGAATAAAACAGCTTGGAAAGCCGCACCTGCTCTATTATGTTTTGACAAAATACGCATGCATCATTCCCAGAAATATTTCTATTTCTCAAACACTTACACTGCGAAGGAAGAACTCCCTTTACAAATTAGGTTTAGTTTTATAGGATAAGGGTGACATACGAGCACACTGCCTACCTGATTATGAGTTGATGCTGTGGCCCGTAGAAATCTACATTTTGTTGTTACCCCTAAAGGACTAAGATGGAATTTTCATTTAAAAAGATCGCTGGTTCTCTACACTCACCCATAATATAGCTGCATCATGGCTCTAGCACATGTGAAAGGCTCGAGCTCAAAACTCTGATATCTTGAGTTGTTAAAACGGCTTAGTAGGTATTAAAAATGAACAAGAGTTATTGATATAGCTCAGCGGATCAGAAAGCTGTAGTGGCTATGGGCCGGCCATATAACTCGAAGAACCGACAACCGATGGGGTAGAAATTTCTCGAGTGTTACATCACTGGATATTGGCCTCACTTGTACAGCCTACTTTATGTCGTCATGTGGAGGAGAAATGAACGTCAATTGATTTTAAGCATTTTTGATACTCGTAGTATAAACACCATCCTTTATTATAAGACCACAATACTTTACTACAGCCAAATAAGTGTTTAAAATGAAAAATCTCAGAACGGTTTCAGAATCATCAGGTTTTATATTTTTCTTTACATACCGAATTCCATAACTCTACCGTTGAGAAAAGTAACAACTTATGGGTAAATTTGCTGAAAGACAAAGGTACTGACTATCCATACGTTTTCAGAGTTTGAGACGAATGGCTTCGAGATGATTGGATAGCGAAATATGAGAAAAGTTTCACGATTTCTCTTATTTTGAAATCAGAGAATTTGAGTAATATATTTGTACGTGAAAACGCGTACAAATATAAGTTGCCGAATAAAAAGATGACTTGGTTTCTTTTGATAGAAGTAATTGTGAGCCAGTCTTTTTTTTTTAATTTACAGTATATTAGGAATTATATTCAAAGTTCATGAATCCTCAATTCCGACTGAACGACTGATACAAGCGAGTTGCCTCCGCCATACTTTATACTTCTCGAACGAATGGGTTTATCGAATTTTACCCTCACTTCATTATTATTTTCTTTTATTTTGTAACCTCATCTCTCAACTCCATAACAATATACTCGTATATAGCAAGGCATGACCTTAAAATGGTTGTACCAATTATTGCTGCCGAAAAACATCAGTGCATCCTCTATCGAGTTTCGGACTGAATGGTGTGTAGAGCCAGCATCACATGACATCACGTTAGTAGCCTATGTTTTTTTTTTAAATTTAGAACAGTTATCTGTGTGCTGCAGTATATTTATATTTTTGGAAATCATAGTTCTCAATCTAATATGATAAAAAATATCCAAGGCTTTTATCATCATCATCATTACTGTCTATTCTATATCATGCCAAAAGTCCCCTGCACTAGGGTGTTCAACATGTTAAGCTTAGTTAATTTGTAACCTGTTGTAAAATACGCTTCTTAATGTTTGTAACAAAACAATAGACAGTAGGAATATTTTTGTCTTTATACTAATAAAAAGTGAAAACCAGTTTCTAAAACTAAAAAAATACCTGTAATAAAAATTAATAGCCAACTTCAGAGAACTAAAAGGATAAATATAATTTTGATACAATTTTTAAAGAGATTCTACTATACAAATAATTTTAAAATCATTTTTCGTATTCACTATTTCACCTTTACCGGTTTCATGTCATATTTGTTATAATAGTTATGTTTTATTTTATTTATTTTTAAAGTATGTACAGTCACATTAATATATTATATTAAATATTATGTATATATATATTAATTTACATTTTATTTATACGTTATATTATTTTATAGTATTCCAGCATCTCTAATGGAAATTCACTACATGTACTAAATTGTTCATAATTTCAGTATCGAATTATCTTATTTCGTACCATTATTTAAATAGAAATTTAATATATAATGAGGATTAAGGACTGTCTTTTTGTGATCGTGGCAGTTACAGCAAATTTTAAAGTACGTATAGTGAGGGTAGTTGTTAACAATGTTAGTTATTGTGCAGTAACTGATACTAACTCCAGATATAAATCGTTTATTTTTTCAGGAAATTAAATATTATTCTTAACACAACAAATTATATAATATTTGTTTGTTTAATTGAGGTCTATTAAAAATTAATATTTAATAGACTTCTGTTTACAAATAAATATGAGTCTCTGAGAGATGACTACATATTTGTGCCATTTGCTGTAGAGATTATTGGTCCTTAACCACGCGCGGTGAAGTTCTAAAGGAACTATATCCGCGACTGGTTATCGCTGGTGATAAGAGGGTTGGTTATTTTCGCTCAAACGCTATAGCCATTCAGTAACAGGTAGTGCGCTATAATAAAAACAAGTATTTATAATAATGACGATGATCATAATAATGGCAGCAACGATAATGTCTCTCCGACCGATTTCCTACCACGTTGTCAAGTTCCAAATTATCGGAAGCTGTCAACTGATATTTTTTTAAATAATTTTAGAGTTGAAAACGAGCTAGCTGTCCAATTGATGTTAAGTGACTTTTTATACATGGGAAAACGCCTACGCATATCTGCCTCGCGGGAGCAAGGAAAGATAGAATACCTCTCCCCGACTCAACTTTGTAGGCTACGGATATCTCTCGTATAGTTTTCTTTTAAAACATTTTGGCAGGTATTGTTCACAGGTCAACAGGCAATTTGTTGCACAGGAGATGGAAGTAACTGTGAAAGAATTTGACATAAACCCGTAATGGTGGAGAGGAGTAGACAGTAATAAACTGTGTGAAGAACGGAGTGTCACTACGGAATTGAAATTTGAATTGAAATTTAATTGAAAATTTTAGATAAAGGGTGAG
>JAGSMP010002880.1:0-17111 GCA_029286625.1 Parnassius orleans
GGCTACGGATATCTCTCGTATAGTTTTCTTTTAAAAACATTTTTAGCAGGTATTGTTCACAGGTCAACAGGCAATTTGTTGCACAGGAGATGGAAGTAACTGTGAAAGAATTTGACATAAACCCGTAATGGTGGAGAGGAGTAGACAGTAATAAACTGTGTGAAGAACGGAGTGTCACTACGGAATTGAAATTTGAATTGAAATTGAATTGAAAATTTTAGATAAAGGGGTGAGTAAGAATCATTAAGAACTGAAAACAGGGTGGACAGGATTGGAAATCTCTGTGCTAGCGTATACTCAACCACTTTAACTGAGAGCGAAATTCTGAAACGTAATCATATTTGCGCAGGCCAAAGATGAATCGTATAGGGAGATGGAAGTAACTGCGAAAGAATTTGACATAAACCACACACCAAAATGTATTACACGCCTGGAAAAATATGCGCCAAACAAACAAAGGCCACTCAAAGTGTGTTTCTCAACATCAGAAGAATCTATTTTTGTATTACGTTCTAAAAGTAATGAAAAACTGAATCCCATTAAAATTTTCCCAGATCAAACGCTCAACAACAATTTTTTTACAAAAACTCATTAAGCCAAATATTCTGAGCTTTTAAAGCTCAGAATATTTAACAATATGAAAGTGTCGTCGTTGGTTTTCAATAGAGATAATTTAAAATCCACCTTAAAGTATTATATTCTGAACTTTCATATAAATTACATTAATCAATAATCTATCTAATAATAAGATCAAAGAAACTGCTGCTCGAATAAACTAGTCACGCACGAGGATCTATTATTAGTGAAGGTAAAGCTATCTGTGTCAGTCTCGATAGTTCAACGTCAATTCGAATATTTATAAATCAAATATTTTTGCAGTCAGCGGTCGAACCAAATAGTGTAAATGAATGCTAATTTTATTCTTTGCATTCTACTTTTATTATTTTACTATGTACTTAAAACTTTACTTTTTTACATTATTTCCCTTAGATTATAAACAAAACTGTGTCATTTTATTTTGTTATCACTTTGTTTGTGTCGTGCCGTTTGAATTAAGCTATGTAACATTGTGAACATTTCTCATGTAAGTGAATTAATAGTTGGATAATATTAGCATAACTTCCTCACTCTTAATGTATCTGAGACAAAATACATATGTTCTACGATTAACAATAGAACGCAATCTGATAGTAACATTGCGCGTGTGTGTGTGTGTGTGTGTGTGTGTGTGTGTGTGTGTGTGTGTGTGTGTGTGTGTGTGTGTGTGTGTGTATGTGTGTGTGTGCGTGTGAGTGGGGGCGAGCGTGCGTGCGTGCGTGCGAGCGTGCGTGCGTGCGTACGTGCGTGCGTGCATGCGTGCGTGCGTGAGAGCGTGTGTGCGTGCGTGCCTGCGTGGGTGTGGGTGTTTTTTCTCAGACAGGAGTTCACAGAATTTATAGAGTTGTTCAGTGGGGAATCTAAAGGGTTTGTAGTACATCACTTAAGGAGGCTGCGTTGATTTCTTTCAAATTCCAAAAAAATTTAGCCTATTATAGATTATGCCATAGTGATGTAAATTTGTGTTATTAATTTTTTAGTTTTTACATGTCTAAGTTTTTTAAATATCGACGTTAATTTTCTTACTCTGTTATTGGTATAGTCAATGTAAGAATGCCTACTTAGTCGCTGGTCCAAAACAACACCTACGTTAATAGATTGAACTCTATCAAGCACCGCACATGAACAGTTGGCTGTATCTCTATAACTAAACCGATGAATTCTTAGAGCAATGTTACTATCAGATTGCGTTCTATTGTTAATCGTAGAACATATGTATTTTGTCTCAGATACATTAAGAGTGAGGAAGTTATGCTAATATTATCCAATTATTCATTCACTTACATGAGAAATGTTCACAATGTTACATAGCTTAATTCAAACGGCACGACACAAACAAAGTGATAACAAAATAAAATGACACAGTTTTGTTTATAATCTAAGGGAAATAATGTAAAAAAGTAAAGTTTTAAGTACATAGTAAAATAATAAAAGTAGAATGCAAAGAATAAAATTAGCATTTATTTACACTATTTGCTTCGACCGCTGACTGCAAAATATTTGATTTATAAATATTCGAATTGACGTTGAACTATCGAGACTGACACAGATAGCTTTACCTTCACTAATAATAGATCCTCGTGCGTGACTAGTTTATTCGAGCAGCAGTTTCTTTGATCTTATTATTAGATAGATTATTGATTAGTTTCCACACTTTTGCTGGTTTGTGTTTACAGTCTTTAAACGCCTTATAATAGTATTCGCTTTTAGTTTTTTGTATTAGATTGCTTACTTCACTTCTTTTCTTCACGAAATTATCTCTTGTACTTTCATTATCTGGATTAGTTTTATATTTATTCCATAATTTATTTCTTAGGTTTATCGACCAAATTGGCGATATATTGAAAATGGGCCAGATTAGGCCTGTTAGTAACACAATAGAAGAAACTGTGATGGCAGAACTTTCTGATCGATTGGTTAGAAGCAAAAACATAATAATAACTGAATTAATGGAACTATATGGAAAAATATCTAATTACAAAAAGAAGAAACAAGGAACAAAGAGACTGAAAAGAGAGAAGTACTTAGTTTATTAAAAAATATCTCCAATGATTGTACGGAATCAAAAAGTATTACACGCCTGGAAAAATATGCGCCAAACAAACAAAGGCCACTCAAAGTGTGTTTCTCAACATCAGAAGAATCTATTTTGTATTACGTTCTAAAAGTAATGAAAAACTGAATCCCATTAAAATTTTCCCAGATCAAACGCTCAACAACAATTTTTTTTACAAAAAACTCACTAAGCCAAATATTCTGAGCTTTTAAAGCTCAGAATATTTGGCTTAATGAGGAGTGTCGTCGTTGGTTTTCCAATAGAGATAATTTAAAAATCCACCTTAAAGTATTATATTCTGAACTTTCATATAAATTACATAATATTGAATTTGACATTTTGGACGGGAAAGCCAGAGAACTTGCTTCAATGGCTGTTTACGAGAAATATCAAATTCAGTCCCGTAAGTTACAACGACTTGTATCCTCTTCATCCCGTAATCGTAATAACGACATAAATACAGAATATCACCAATTTTATCCCAGAGTTAAGAATCTTTCCGATGTCCAGTTTCCAACGGATGAGTTGTCTCTTTTACATAAAGGCCTAAAGTATAATTTAACACCTTCGGTCTCCCAAAAATCGTTAGAGACCATGGCCGTTGACGCGGAGATGGCCGTTGTGATCGGGAAGAAAGATAACATTGTTAAAAGTTTGGTAGCTAATGAAATTCGGGCTGTGCCCGCGTCTTCTCATTTCAATCCTGAGTTCCCTGTTTTTAAGTCACTAAAGCAGAGAATAAAGGAAAACGACCTTATTGTTACTAAAGCCGATAAAGGCAATACTGTTGTCATTATGGAGTAGCGGGTACAGCCGGAAAGTTAACGATGTTATCCAAGGTGATGACTTTGAGCTATTGGAGTCTTTTTTTTTGCGGGAAATCCTCATGGACTACCTCCACCTGGGGAAAGGTGGAGGCGTGCCGGACTCTTACCGGCTAAAACCACCCCAGTGTCTCCTCGCACGTGCGCGGGCCGCAGGAATCAAATTCTTCCGCAGCCCCACACTGAGTGCTGGCCCGGTCTGTCCGGGCCTCGTCTCCTGCACGTGGTAGTGAGGTGTTCAACTACCCCGTGCATCGCCATCGCATCCGCCTCAGGGCCATTGAAGAGGGGCGGGGTTTCCAGGTCCTCGCCCTGGACCCATTCATGGGGGCCGGAAAGGGCGTTGTCCGCCCTTCTCCTGCGCTCGGTGCGCCTTCTGCGGCCGGGGAAGGAGTCGAGATCTCCCTTTCCGTTCCGCAGTTCCTTCTGCGACATCACGTCCTCGCAGAAGGACACCACCGCGTCCACGACTCTGCGCTACCGACCATCTTCCGCACTAAAGCTGGCAGCGACAGATCGCCTCCTACTTCATTTGTGAGGACACGGCGCTGCTCCTCCCAAGCTGCACACTCGGCGAGCGTGTGTTGCGCCGTGTCCTCCCGCAATGGACGCAGTGGTGGCACCAAGCGTCCGGCTCCTCTATGCAGCACAGGTACTTGCCGAAGCAGCCGTGCCCCGACAGCACTTGCGTCACCCTAAACGACAGGGAGCCGTGCCTTCTCCCGAGCCAGTCGTCGAGTACTGGCCGGATCGCCTCGACGGTAGCGAGGCCGTCTACATCCGGGAAACAAATGATCTTCTTAACTTAACTCTCTGTATGAAACAAAACTATTTCCGGTTTAATAACCATTTCTATCTACAAAAGAAGGGTTAGCTATGGATCCCTCTAAGTCCCCTTATGGCGGACATTTTATGGATAATTTCGAAAAACAACATATTATAGTTGTCAATCAAAATATCTTATATTACTATCGATATGTAGACGACATAATTATTTGCTGGACTGGCACAAGGAGACAACTGGATGTTTTCCTTAATAAAATAAATAGAGTCCACGATAAAATTAAATTTAAACTTGAATTGGAACAAGATTGCTCCTTAATTTCCTCGACTTAACAATAACAAGAAAAGATTCGTCACATGTTTTCCAAATTTATCGAAAGCCAACTGATACCGACACGGTCATCCCCGCGTCATCGTGTCATCCGTGGCAACATAAATTAGCCGCTTTTATTGTTATATTAATCGTTTGTTCACTGTCCCATTAAGTAAAGAAAATTATTTAAAGAGCTTAATGTAATTTATCAAATAGCGGTCTCTAACGGTTTTTCAAAAAATCTCATTAACAATTTAATTAAAAAGAAACAAAAGCATGTTGTACGCAACTCTCTGTACGCGGTTCAATCTCAAAGTGTTCGTCGATATGTGAGCAGTTTGACCTACTTAGGCCCCATATCTGAAAAAGTAGCTAATACTCTTCGACAAAGCGGCGTTTATGTGGCGTTCAAAACAAACAATTCTCTTAGGAATATCTGTAATAATAAAGATAAGTTGGATATTCGTCAAAAGTCGGGTGTTTACAAACTTGTTTGTGACGAATGCCACGCCGTTTACGTGGGTCAGACTGGTTGCAACTTCGAGACACGTTATAAAGAGCATTTAGCCGCGTACGGGAATTGCAATCCCGATAAATCCCATTTTGCTAAACATCTTTTGGACACTGGACACAACCTAGCCAACGACCACTCCTTTAAAGTCTTACATACATGTAATAAAGGGCTGCGACTGTGTGTGCTGGAACAGTTAGAGATATTAAAAAATAATAATAGTAAAATTGCACTGCTGAATGAACAAACAAATGTTTCTAACTCACCTCTCTTAAATATCTTTAAGCCTGCTCTAATAACAGACAGTATTATCGCATGACGCAGTCGCTCGCTACTTAAGTAGGGAGCCGTTGCGTCAGCGGGCTGTATAAATGGCAGTTGTTTTTGGCTCGTCGCTCACTTAGCGGTCAGCCACCGCAGAGTCTACATCACCTGAAGATGCCTCGTGTAGAGGCGAAACACGTGTCGTATTGTCGTCAGTGGTGTGTCTTTCCTAGTGTAGTGGTGTTGGGAGTAGTGGTGCTGGGATTAGTGGTGACGGAGATAGTGCACGCAATTGAGGGAGGGCGGGAGGTGCTCTTCAAACTAGGTAAGACACATCATTTTATTTTATCCAGTGGATGTACGCAAGGTAATTTTTACCAACTTTAATAAACGATTTCAGATATGTGGTTATACCCATTACTATAACGTAAAACCCAGTAGCAGAGGTGGTGGAGTATCAATCTTTGCTCACAACAACATGAAACATAATCTTATAGAAGAACAATGTCTTGATAATAATCATTATCTATGGATCCACGTTGACAAGTATTCGCTGGATGTGGGCGTAATCTACAGAAAGCTCGACAACAGCAATATTAATAAATTCAAAGAAACATACTCAACAAAATTAGAACCGCGCAGAAGGGCAGTGGTATTTGGTGACTACAATATAGATTTATCATCCCATGAACGTACAACTTCTATGTATATGGAAATGTTGGAACAGTGTGGCTACAAATTATTAAATAAAATTGATTCAAAATACTCTACCCGTGTAACTCCTTCTTCGAATACTGTCATTGATCACGTCAGCACGAGTCTCAAAGAACATCAATTTCACCTTGCTATAATAGAATCATCTATATCTGATCATAAGCAGATCTATTTTGAGATCAAGAAGAATAAGTAAGATGTTGTATCAAAATATGAATATAAAGCAATAAACTACACCAAATTGTATAATACAATAACTGGAAACAGTAATAATCATGATTATGTAAACCTGGAAGAAAGAATCCTATCTAGCATAAATAAAAGCAAAAACACTAAGATCAAAGTCCTCAACCATCCACGAAGAGATCGGATTAATAAAGATATCTTAAATGAAATAAACGCAAGAAATAAATTACATACATACATAAACACTCACGCCTGTCACCCAGAGGGGTAGGCAGAGACTACGGACTTCCATTTGGCACGATCCTGGCACACCTTTCTCGCCTCCTTTACATCCATATATCTACGCATACACGCTCGCCGGTTAAGGTTATTTTATTCGGTTATTTTATTATTTTTGTGATAAAAACCAATAACACGTCCACTCTGTTTGATGTCGCGCGCGAATTTTTTCAATTTCAATTATTAACGATCTAAGTCCAAGTTCTGCGCTCTTGAAAACTGATTTCCAAGTTGTACCCGTGAAGACTAATGCAGTGTCATCAGCGTAGGAAAATACCCGGCCATTTTCTAAGTTCATCTTGGTGAGAGCATTTATGTACGAGTAAATGAGAAACAGGGTAGGGCCCAGTACACTCCCCTGAGGAACACCGAAAAGAACTTCAGCTTCTTCACTCATACGGTAAACTAAGATGTCCTGAAATGTAGTTGGGGTTTAATTTTATTTATAATCTATATTGAATAAAAAAGTTTCTGTTTCTACAAATGTAAGGTTAAAATTAGTAGGATTTCACGTGTTTGTGATTATTTTAAATTTAATTCCAATGAATTCACTACACACATATTATAAAACGTGATAATTTTTCTATAAATTTGTGTACAAATCGTTGGTACCTGCTCAAACACAAAGAATTTAGACAATAAAATATTTCAGTCATACCTACAGTTTAAATATATATTAATGAGGGATTTCTTTCTGACGTGAGTTATATTTAGGTACTAGTCATAATTGATTACGTCTATTAAATACTAATTTTCACTTTAAAACCTGACATTTTGCAAATACAAGCGGGATTTGTTTTGTTCACGAATGACGTTAGGCTGATAGCATGTATGTGAATGGTTTAGCCTATCTTTCTTACTACATACATACGCGTACACTATGCTCTTTCTCTTTGCATTGCCAATCTACGAGTATTCTAATGTCAGTTTATACGAAATCTATGTTCGAGTCTGTATCCGAGTTGTCACTGTCACCGAGCAATTCTGTTATAATATATCTGTGTGTGAAATTTTTAGTTTATTTTTTTAATTGTTATATTTAAGTTTCGTAGTGACAAACTTTTATTTTAGTGTGCGCAGATTTCCCCTTCGCAAAAAATGACAGACAGTTTTGTATCGTAGTTTTGTATCGGGATAAATGCTATGGCTACTCTCCTCCGGTCTGCCGGTGGCCCGTGTTGCTCTATGATATATGCGTCCTAAGTAGTAAAAAAATATTATTTATTTTAATTTTAAAGTTGTAGTAGACTCCACACCTGAAGATGCCTCGAAGAGGCGAAACACGTGTCGTATTGTCATCGGTGGTGTGTCTTTCCTAGTGTAGTGGTGGTGGGAGTAGTGGTGCTGGGATTAGTGGTGACGGGGATAGTGCACGCAATTGAGGGAGGGCGGGAGGTGCTCTAAACTAGGTAAGACACATCATTTTATTTTATTAAGCGGATATTGGCAAAGTAAATATTTACAACTTTAATATAATGGATTTCCGCAAAGTAACGCCTGATTCTATTAATTATCTATTTTAATTTTTTTACATTACTAATATTCCCGATAACCATCCCAAGTAAGCTGAAAATGCTCGTGTTAGTAGTTAGTAGGTCCACGACAGTACTCTAATAACTAAACGTGCCCGATAAGCTCGTACACATCATCCGAGCCTTCCTTGCAAATCGCTCTTTTTGCTATCGAGTGGAGGGAATCCGTTCTACGAAACGTTCTCAAAAGACGGGGTCCCACAAGGCTCCGTCCAGTCTCCACTCTTCTTCACACTCTTCACGAGTGATATCCCTAAGGACCCAGTGCTAAACACTGCTCTCTTCACCGACGATACTGCAATCTATGTATCAGATTATAATAGGCATAATCTCACTTTGAAACTCCAAAAAGCAACCAATCGCTTAGGCAAATCGTTCCCCGCCTGTGGAGAATTGAAGTGAATTTCGAAAAAAGTCTAGCAATATACTTTCAACGGAGTTCAAAACCACACCGCAAGAATTGTGGACCAAAAACCTGACTAAACGTAATTTCTTTATACGGCCGCCCCATCCCTTCGGAAGAATCGGCCAAATATTTGGGCGTCACGTTCGATGTCCGCATGAGTTTCGCAAAACATATAAGTGTAGTACGCAACAGAGCCAAGTTAGTCATTGGCCGTCTCCACCCTCTTGTTAACAGAAAGAGCAAACTGTTACTAAGACACAAACTGCACCTGTACCAAATCTGCGTTAGACCTATCATGTCTTACGCAAGTGTAGCCTTTGCCCACACGTATAGGACTCACCTATACGAACTACAGAAAGTACAAAACTTTTTCAACCGTAAAGCCACCGGAACACGGTGGTATCAACGGAATTCAGATTTGCACAGTGATTGTCAACTTCCCTTTATCTTCATACTTCAAGGAGATGTTTCAGCGCTACTTTGATAGCGCCGAAATCCATCCAAACCCGCTATTGGCAAACGCAGCCAACTACGTCCCAATACCAAAAGTCGCGCCGACTCTCCGTAGACCGCGTAACGTACTTATAGAACTACCACGCTCGCTCGATCCCGTCGACCCAGTTGAAGCTGTAAGAGCCGTATAGGATAACAGCACTTACATCACAGAAAATAGACGAAAATAGATGAAATAAATAATAAATATTTAAACATGGAAAGCAAAGATAATATCTCTTAGAATTCTCCCGATATTTAGTCAATTATTCTATCGTAACGTCGTCACATAAGAACGTTCTCCAATGTACAAATAAAAAAATATTATTTACTACCTACGCATTTTCATTTGGTAACAATATTATCATATAAAGACAAACTGTGAACATCAGATATTACCCTGACGTTTTAATAAAGTGTATTTGCAAGCGTGTCTTTTCACCGCTAAAAGGAGCCCGCTCACCCTGGCTCCTATTTTTCGGAATGTGTCCTTGTTAGGGGTTGAATTTTCTCCGAACCTCAACTATGGGCGGTTCATTGAGTCCAGATCCAAAGCAGCCGCAAGGAAACTTGGTGTCCTTGCAAGGGTGCGGTGGTACTTCCCGCCGGGGCAGCTTCTTACCATAAATTTTTTATCAAAATCAGTCAAGCTATTCAGAAATGGAAAAAAGGAATGCTGCTGCCCTTCCCCTGTTTCATTTTCCTCGTCGTCTCTTACAACATCCACAGTGTGACATGTGTTAATTCTCTTGCGCCGTTACTACATGACACAGTTTTGCTCATAAGCTCAGTAAATAAAGTTAACTGCACTCAAAAGTCCACTTTAAAATCGACAATAACTCACCGAGACTACCGCGCGCCCACAGTGGTCCCAGTGGCGTTAGCCACTGAACTGTGAACGTACTATTAAAGAGGATTTATTATAACTACTCGCCTAAAGGTTTTTGCTCGCAGTGGGTCGTCCACTTCTCTTTAAATAGTAAAAGCGCTGGCTGCCACATGCGTCGTATTTGTGAGGAATGGTTTGCTTGGATTTGTAATAAGTTTATTAGATTTAATTTTGCATGTTTTCTGGTTGTGTTCAGTTTTGAGCACCTACACCAGCCATTTAACTACGACAAAAATATGTATATGTCACACATTAATATATCTAAATATAGAAATAAAACAAAGTCTTGTATGGTGCGAAAACTGAGAAGAAGTGCCCTTTATTTTCCATCGACAGTTTACGTCATAAAATAACAATTTCTTTCTTTTTAAATACGTTCCATTTACAAACAAATATAGAAAACTAAAAGATAATTAAAAATAATAAGAAAGCATACATCCTTTTATCGAGTTCAGAGGTGTTTGTAACACCTCTGAACTCGATAAAAGGAGCTATTACAGACAGACACTTCAATTTTATTTATATTTATAAATTTTGACTAATTGTACAGAAGACCGAAGATTACTTTGTCTAGCGTTTGTGAACTATTAGAAAGCCTTTAATTTCATCGGAATTTGAGCGGTGCTAAAGTCCCTTTGGCGGTGCCCAGTTGACTTTCAGTATATCGAAGTGCTGAAGTGTTTGTACAGTAGAGCTACAATGGCTATCCGAGTACAGAACCAGAGTACGAAACCTATCCAACTGCAGAGAGGTATAAGACAAGGTCACGTTATATCCTCGAAACTCTTTACCGCTGCATTGGAAGACGTTTCAAGCTTCTGGACTGGAAAGGATATTGTATTAATATTAACGCGAGTACATCACTCAACTTCGATTTGCCGATGATATAGTCCTCATGGCAGAATCGCTAGAGGACCTAAGCACTATGCTCAATGACCTCAATAGTGCCTCCCAACGGATGAGTCTTAAGATGAACATGGACAAAACAAAGATCACGTATAACGTCCATGTCATACCAATGCTGGTATTTGTTGGGAGCACTAAGCTCGAAGTTGTTGATGAGTATGATTACCTGGGACAAATAGTCCGACAAGGTAAGTCCACCTTCGACCGAGAGGTCAATCGACGATTCAACTCGGCTGGGCAGCGTTCGGGAAAATACGGCACATCTTCTCGTCAGGTATACCTCAAAACTTGAAAACGAGACTGTACAACCAGTGCGTGTTGCCAGTGATGACCTATGGAACTGAGACGTGGTCTTTCACTGCTGGCCGGATGAGGAAGCACAAGATTGCTCTGCGAGCTATGGAGGGCTATGCTGGGTGTTTCTCTGCGTAATAAACTTAGAAATGAGGATATCCGCAGTAGAACCAGAGTGACCGACATAGCTCAACAGATTAGTAAGCTGAAGTGGCAATGGGCCGGCCATATAGCTCGAAGAACCGACAATAGATGGGACAAAAAGTTCTCGAGAGGCGGCCTCGTACCGACGGACGAAGTGTAGGACGTCCTCCCACTAGATGGAATGACGACCTGGTAAGACATGCAGGAAGTCGATGGATGCAGGTGGTTCAGGACCGTACTTTGTGGCATTCCTTAGGGGAGGCCTATGTTCAGCAGTAGATTTGTGAAGGGCTGTAATGATGATGATGATGAGGAACCCTGTCAGAATTTTGTTTCCGTACCTAAAATACAGTCCACTTATAGAATCGAATTTTATACGTGGTAGAGCAATGCTGCAGCTATATTAGTAGTATAGTTGTAGCACAAATGGGTCGGCTCGACTGGGGAAGGACCACGCTCTCACAAAATACCAGCGTAAAATAGCAGCTTAACACTGCTGTGTTTCGTATGGTGAATGTAGAGAACTGAGACCCTTTTTACTGGAAAAGAGGCATTCCATCTTAGTCCTCACGGGTGACAACGCATCTGCATTTTGATTCTTTATTGAGGAATTGAGGATATATGTAGATGTCTATGGATCTCAGCAACCACTTACCATCAGGTGGACTGTGCTCGTTTGTCACCCTATTCTATAAAAATCGATTTGGCGTATGTCTATCACAGATGTTTTTGTCAGAGATTGATTCACGCAGAATCTATTTCAAAGCACCTACGTCGTATATGATTCTCGTAGTAGATGTCGTAGATGATCTACGTCGTAGATAATTCGTGATAGTTGTAATATGCAGTTGCCCAGTTGCATATACAATGTAATTATAATGTTTATACTAACATAAAAATGTCAGTATAAACAATGAACTAAAATTATCCGGCTAACATAGGTTGAGTTTTAGCATTCTCGTATACATCTTATCTTTTTTATGCTAGCCTAATAATATAGAGACTGTTAATTAAAGAAAATAAAATTTTACATGATTGTAATTTTTATTGTATTTAATAAACAATATCTAAAACACCACAATTATGTGTAAGTATTTGATTTATTTATGGCTAAAACTAGGAATAACTGGCTACCAGTAGGTTAAAGTAGAGGTGTGGTAGTAGAGGTGTCCTTTACTGTCTTTACCTATGAAATTACGTTCGTTACGTTCTGTAGTACTGGCCATTTCTAATCCAAATAATTTTTGTTTGAGCTACTACAGCTCTACTGACCTACCAAATATCGCCTGTGCTATCAAGGCTCTTCTGAACTACCTCAGCTCATCTGTGCAACCACGGCGCTTAAGTCGCATGTATTCGGAACAAATTAAACAAAGATTAGAAGCCAAATTTCTTCTATGACTAGAACATTCATAAAGATCTTGGTACTTAACTTATTTTTTACTTTTTTACTGTGCCTTTTCTGCGTCGTTACTTTCACCGGTTTCTCCGGTTCTTCACACTCACCATACGAAACATAGTAGTGTTAAGCTGCTATTTTACGCTGGTATTCTGTGAGAGCGTGGTCCTTCCCCGGTCGAGCCGACCCATTCGTGGTACAACTATACTACTAATATAGCTACAGCATGTGTCTACCACGTATATGTAGCTGCAACATGGCTCTATTTTATTTCTTATTGGTTATGAAGCACACAAGTTGTGAAAGTGTATTCATTTTCAACAAACTTAATAAATATAAATTTAATCTGCGTTAATTGGACCAAAACATAATTTATAGTTAAAGTTAGCCCGCTTTGACCATATCATTAGTACGTCAAATACATGCTGTTACCATTGATTACTGAAAAACACTCGAAACTATTCTTTTAAACCTATAAGGCCATAAGTTCTATTTTCATAAAAATACTATCGAGAGGGCATGAAGGCTTCATGGTATTATTTTTATGAAAATTTATAAAACTTGGTAAATGCCCCCCACACCAAGCCATGATTTATGCAGGTTAATGACCATATTCTCACTCAATAGTGCCTCCCAAGTTCCAACAGACAGGTCTAAAAATGAACATAGACAAAACAAAAATCATGTGTAACGTCTATGTCACTCACCAAGAGGTCAATCGATGGATTCAACTCGGCTGGGCGGCGTTTGGGAGATTACGACACATCTTTTCGTCAAGGTATACCTCAAAACTTGAAAACAAGATTGTTCAACCAGTGCGTGTTGCCAGTGATGACTTATGGATCTGAGACGTGGTCCCTCACTACTGGTCGTATGAGGAAGCTCATGGTCGCTCAGCGCGCTATTTCAATGCGTGATGTACTTAGAACTGAGGATATACGCAGTAGAACCAGAGTAACCGACATAGCCCAACAGATTAGTAAGCTGAAGTGGCAATGGGCCAGCCATATAGCTCGGAGAACCGACAACCGATGGGTAAGAAAGTTTCTAGAGTGGCAGCCTCGTACCGGTAGGCGAAGTGTAGGGCGGCCCCGTGACTAAATTTAATGACGACCTGGTAAGACATGCAGGAATTTGATGGATGCAGGTGGCCTTTGTTTAGCAGTGGACTTGTGAAGGCCTGTAATGATGTATAGATTTATTGATTTATTACAAACAGTTAGGAAATCGAATGGTCTGTGTATTGATGGTGCGTCAAGTCGGTTCCAACCCCAGCCGCTCGCCACGGTAAGTAATCTTATAGTACATAAACCAATTTTTTTAAAGCGAATGGTGTGTAACAGTGTTAACCTTTGAACAGGCTGCTATCGCGTCTACCTCTTCTTCACCTCCGGTATCAGCTTCAGCCGTTATGATGCCTGTCAGCGCACTCAGCGATGCGAAGCCGAAAGGCAAAAAGGCAAAGGTCAGGTCCTCAAAGGTTGTATTTAAAAACTACAGTTAAAATTCTGGTTTCATTAATATTCTAATTTATCAGTATTGACCAAACCAATGCTATGCCGAAAATCTTATAAATATAATTATTTACATATAATAATTATAAGAAGTTCTGGCAGACCGAGTGCGCTGTTGGCTAGAACTTTGTCAGTTGCAGTTGAAAATGCCCGTTCCTTCTTCAATAATATTCAAAAGTTTTAATTCGCTTGACATGAGCGCAAAATTGAGACTTGCGAATTTAAGCCTCACACTCAGCTGGCAATATCCGACAATGATATCATTGATCACTAAAATTAACTGCATGGGTTATAGATTAGTCCCTGGCTCACACCCGAGAACATGCAGTAAGGTCCAGGTTTATAAGTGGCACACTCGGTGTCCCATCGGCGTTCACTAAAGTAGCTCACGATATCGTCCTTGTCTACGGTATCAAAACGCCTAATCGTATTTCTCCAAAAAAAAGTATATGTGTCTGCAAAATCGCAAATTTGGAAGCTGCATTTAGAAGAAAGATAAAACGATAACTTTTTCTTCAAGTCCTATATTAATTTAGTTCTTTTAACGTAGGTGGGACTTCTTATCGTTCTTATAGCATGCGATACTCAAGTTCTCACCATTTAAAAGCATATTGATATTATTCTAATGTTTCATTTGTAACATTTTGTGCTGTAAAAATGATAAACATTTTTATTCTTTTTATTCATTAAAAAAATATTTCCCTATGAATATTTATAAATCAATAAAAAATTGATAAACTATTTATAAAACATCATGCTGTCTCAAAATTTTACTAAGGAAAAAGTTGTTTCCGCAGAGCAAGGAATCGCCGCATTGTAGGTCAGTGAGATTCGCCGCGTTGTAGGTTGCAGCCTTACGGGTGAAATATTTTAAAATTTTGTATAATATCTTTTATTATCTATTTTATATTCTATTCGTATTAAACAGAGCAATCATTGTGCTTATGACAATATTTTGAGGTCCATTGTGGCTCATAATTGCAACCGCTTTTAGCTTTGAAAAATACGTACATATTTACTCGTCTCGTTTCGTTGCTTACAATTTCGGTTCAAAGAAAAATGGAGTTGATTTTGTGTCAATTATTTCGCTCTGTATATTCCGAGAACGTGTGTTTGTTTCAATAAAAAATATAATAAGCATAAAAAATTGCGTAATAAATGCTTTTATTGCTACTGACTGCATCTTTGTGGAAAAACTTATGGTAATGTTTTGTACAAACAGTTTGTGTTGATAGTGATGGCATATGGATCGGTGACGTGGTCCTTCACTGCTGACCGAATAAGGAATTCTAAGGTCGCTTAGTAGGCTGTGGAGAGGGCTGTTTATGCTCAGAGTTTCAAAGCGTGATAAAATTGGTAAAAAAACTGAATACATCCGCAGTAGAACCAGAGTAATCTGCATAGCCTCAAAGATCAATAAGCTGAAGTGGCAATGGGCCGGCCATATAACTCGAAGAATCGACAACCGATAGAAAGATTTTCGAGTGACAGCCTCATACCGGTACTTCGGAACTTTGATAGCGCGATTTAGACTTCGGTGCATTTCGCTAGTGGCGCAACGACAGCGCCGCAATAGAAGTATAGGACGGCCCCTCATTCGATGGCCTAGTAAGACATGCGGAAAATTGATGGCTGCCTTTGAAATAAGTTGATGGTTGATTTTTACCATAATTCTAACTACAGATCACAAATTTGCAATGTTTGTAGTCACATTTTTTTGCCTCGGGGAAATACCATATGGCATTTTAAGTAAAAATACTAGACAACACGATGTGTCGCAATTTCCTGAAGACTCCCAGCTGGGTTGGATTGCTTGCTTTTAAAAAGAAACTTGGAGCTTTTTAATGTTAAGAGGAATGTCGTTCCAGAGTCTGATGAGAGTGAGATAAGTAAACAGTACGGTGTAAAGGAGTGAGCAACTTAAGATTAGACGAAGAACGGAGAGGACAATTATGAGAATCTCCCAGGTATTGAAATTTGGATTCCAGGTATTGAAATTTCGGGAGCACATGGATCGTTCAGAATTGTGAAAAGGGTGCAAAGTATTCTAACATATCTGCGCTGACGGATAGGCAGCCAATTTAGCTGAGTCATTAACAAAAGATTTTAAGTATTCTTTTAAACTACATTACATTCTAAGATTATTGTAGCAAGTGAGCTTTCTAGAGCTCCATTTGTTTGTGGGTGATAAGGAGCAGTAAATAATGCTTTGACTTTAAGGATTTCAGTCAATTCTTTTAATAAATCAGACGTGAAACACGTGTCTAAATCCGTTAAGATTGTTTTAGGGAAACCGAAAAGAGACATAAAATGTACAAGATTTCTGGCTATTTCTTCGCTGGTAGCTGTGACCAGGAGATAAGCACTTGAAAATTTAGTTAAATCATCTTGTAATGTGAGGATGAATTTAATTTTTGAAGACCTGCGTCAGGTAAAGGACCAACAATGTCGAGAACTAATCGTTCAAACGGTCTAGTAGAAGTAGAAGTTATTTCCATTGGGGCTTTATTGGACATTCTCAATGGTTTGTTAATTTCTTTACATAATCTACAATGTCAGAGCGCATACCTTTCCAATAATAGGCGGCTTTAATTCGTCTATACATATGACTTGAACCTTGGTGACCCGCAATAGGTGAATCGTGGTTCTCTTTTAAAATTTTAGGGATTTCAACTGGAGTAGGATAAATTAACTGATTTTTGTATATATGAATTTTAATGTTAGTGTTATGAAAAATATAGGCAATCATATTATATACTTTAATATAAGCTAGCTTAGAAAATGGATCTGAAAAGACTGATAAGGCGAGATCCGTAATATCAGGATTCTCGATAAAAATTTTATCTCTGAGTTTTATCATTAAATTGTAAATATCCTTAAATTTAGTTTCCTTCCTTTACGCATTGAATTGTAAATGGTTCGCGTTCGGAATTTGATAAGTCCTCAGGCTTGGTGACAGTCATTTTGGGTTGACCCAATCCGCAACACCAGATAAGTTGTAGTTATAT
>JAGSMP010002881.1:0-17199 GCA_029286625.1 Parnassius orleans
TTTAAGTATTCTTTTAAACTACATTACATTCTAAGATTATTGTAGCAAGTGAGCTTTCTAGAGCTCCATTTGTTTGTGGGTGATAAGGAGCAGTAAATAATGCTTTGACTTTAAGGATTTCAGTCAATTCTTTTAATAAATCAGACGTGAAACACGTGTCTAAATCCGTTAAGATTGTTTTAGGGAAACCGAAAAGAGACATAAAATGTACAAGATTTCTGGCTATTTCTTCGCTGGTAGCTGTGACCAGGAGATAAGCACTTGAAAATTTAGTTAAATCATCTTGTAATGTGAGGATGAATTTAATTCTTGAAGACCTGCGTCAGGTAAAGGACCAACAATGTCGAGAACTAATCGTTCAAACGGTCTAGTAGAAGTAGAAGTTATTTCCATTGGGGCTTTATTGGACATTCTCAATGGTTTGTTAATTTCTTTACATAATCTACAATGTCAGAGCGCATACCTTTCCAATAATAGGCGGCTTTAATTCGTCTATACATACGACTTGAACCTGGGTGACCCGCAATAGGTGAATCGTGGTTCTCTTTTAAAATTTTAGGGATTTCAACTGGAGTAGGATAAATTAACTGATTTTTGTATATATGAATTTTAATGTTAGTGTTATGAAAAATATAGGCAATCATATTATATACTTTAATATAAGCTAGCTTAGAAAATGGATCTGAAAAGACTGATAAGGCGAGATCCGTAATATCAGGATTCTCGATAAAAATTTTATCTCTGAGTTTTATCATTAAATTGTAAATATCCTTAAATTTAGTTTCCTTCCTTTACGCATTGAATTGTAAATGGTTCGCGTTCGGAATTTGATAAGTCCTCAGGCTTGGTGACAGTCGTTTTGGGTTGACCCAATCCGCAACACCAGATAAGTTGTAGTTATATAGTTGTATTATCCCGTGGTTCACGGCAATAAGTAAGTTGAAGTAGGTTATCTCTTGGATTGTCCCGCAGTTTGTGGCGACAGGTGAGTTAGTTTAGTTAGCTCGTAGACTGGCTTGTACTTACACAGTCGTGGGGAGACGCACTGGTTGGTGCACGACCCGAAGGCAACAAATTTTTTCGCAGGCTCCTTGTATTCAATCTTCGAAAACCGAAACTTCAGTAAGTAATACCAGCTTCAAATTTCTCCGTCTTGGAAATGATCGTGGTGAGAGTACGAGTGTAATTGCCCCTGAGCAATATAATATGCGCCTTCTTAATTCACCGGTGAGACCCGCTTCTGGGCGCCCGATGAACCGATCGCTACCGCAAAGAGACAAATACCCTTTTCTCGAAGGACCATAAAATGTATGGTTTGTAAGGCCACACACTTTCAAGAAGTAGAGTTGTAGTTAGTTAATGAGCACGTCAAAAGGAAAAGATCACCAAAGTTAAAAGTTTAATAAAAGTAAAATAGTTATAAAGTCAGAGTGGCAAATCTTTCCTTGAGTAGTTGGTGTTTAGAAGAACGGTTGTTGACGTACTGCCGATTGTGAGATTGCAATTAATTAAGTAAATTTAAATACACGCGACGCGCGGCTAAAAGTAGGTTGCAACGTTTACTAAATAAAAATGTGTGGTGTAACCATACAATACTATCACTATTCACTAATGATTTTTACTTTTGTTTAATGTCACTTTCACCGGTTATAAAACTTATTTACTATTTTTAAGAATATGAAATACACAGAGACAATACTTACGGTCCGAGTACCGCCGCGTTTATTCACGCCGCGATTAGCATCTATATGATATAAATATAGTATGTAAATATTATAAGGTAAAATAATATTTCCTACAACCCAAAACAATGGTTAGTAAGCAGACAATTAAAAATGTATGAAATTATTGACGTGCGAATAAAAAGAAAACTCAGATACATTATAATACATAGCATTTCATTACAGTAAGAAGGGTACTGCAGAATAGCAGTAGTGTAAATATAAATTCAGAAAAAAAAACCTAACCTAAAATAACCTTTTTTTCCGTGGGGAAATCCTCATGGATACCTCTGGCTGCGGGGGCAACCGGAAGGTTATGCTGGACTCCTACCGGCTAAAACCCCACGGTGGTCTCCATCAGCGTACGAGGGGTCCTGGGATCTCTGTTCGGAACGCAACCGGAGCCCCTCTCTCGCTTTGCTTTATTGGAAGCACGTCCCGGGGGCAGTACTTACTACCCCCAGCACCCTCGCAGTGCTATCACGATGTCTCGTGACCACTTCCGAGTCATCCTCCTCCTCGGGGGTTACGTTACTAGGCATTCGAGGCCCCCGCTCCAAACGCCTGCAACCCCAGATGCCCCGTTTCTGGTAGGGGAACACCATCTTCAAGGGGAGAGCCGTGACGAACGCCTTGATGGCGTCGTCTCCGAGTGGGATCTGTCCTCCTCCGATCCCGCTTAGCAGCCTCCTTCTGAACTATTACGGACTCACAGATGGTGGCTACGGCACCCCACGCCGAGTCTCTGCTCAGCATCGCCAACACGACTGCTGGCAGGGGGAGGTCCTGACCGACCCGATTCGCCAGGATCGTCCGCTCCCGTTCCCACGCTGGACATACCGCTAGCGTATGGGACGCGGAGTCCTGGTCCTGTCCACCGCAGTGGAAGCAGTTCGCCGTCGCTTCTCGCTCGATCTTACACAGATAATCACCAAAGCACCCGTGCCCGATAATTATGTGTGTCTGTCTGTAGGTGAGTCTTTCTACTCGTCGCTGTATCCAGGCTTCGAAGACCGGCAGGATTGCGCCAATAACGAGTTTGCGGGCATAGCGCTTCTCGTTGAGTCGAGTGCGCCATATCGCCAAAGCGTTCTGTCGCTCCTGCCGTTTTATAGACTCGAGCGCCTCATCTAGCTCACTGCCACCTCTCTGACGAAGGAGGCGGATTCGGTTGTACACCCTCGCATCCATATCCGCCAGTATATCTAGGGGTGAAAAGCGAGCCAGGACTGTTGCTGCCTCAAAGGATATCGTGCGGTATTCTCGCACGATCCGTATAGCCATCCTGCGCTGGACACTGTAGATTTTACATCTACAGCGTCGGATGGCTAGCCTTTTCGCCCACACAGGTGCCGTATAAGGCTACGGACTGCACTGCCCCCGTATAGAGGCGGCGTATTTCCTCCCTCGGTCCTCCTAGATTGGGCAGCAGTTTGTGCATAGCACCCGCCACCCTCTCAATCCGGGGGACTAGGCGCTCAAAGTGCTCTTCGAAGCCCCAGCGACTGTCCAGGTGGAGCCCTAGGTACTTCATGTACCGCCCCACTCTGACTACAGACCCACCTACGTAGACGCACGAGTCGGGTGGTTCCCTGCTCCGAGGTAGTTTGTGAAACCATAACGCCTCGGTCTTATGAGGCGCTATTTGTGCCGGACGGGCGAAACTCTCCGGAGTAAATGTCGATAGAGATACTCCGCGAGTCGCTCACGTCCTACACCTATAGATTCCGGAGGATACTTCTACTGCCGTCTTTGTGGGTGCAGCTGGGGTACTGTGGACTGAGGTTAAATCAAAATGCACGAAATAGAATACAAATGGCAAGGCAGTGGCCAGCGGTTCGACTGATCAACTGTTCGGCGGAAATCTTCTGACTATTGGTTATTGACCACGGTTGTTGAATACGGTTGTTCAAATATGGTTGTTCACTATCAGTTGGTCACTATATATTTCAAAAAATTTCTTCAAATTATTATGGTAGTATCAAATATTTATTAGTAGTAGCTAGTTTTATGAAAACTGTCTGACTAGCTGCTATTATCAACTAAAATAGCTATTAAAGTTGTAAATATTTACTTTGCAAACATCCGCTTAATAAAATAAAATGATGTGTCTTACCTAGTTTGAAGAGCACCTCCCGCCCTCCCTCAATTGCGTGCACTATCCCCGTCACCACTAATCCCAGCACCACTACTCCCAACACCACTACACTGGAAGACACACCACCGATGACAATACGACGTGTTTCGCCTCTACACGAGGCATCCTCAGGCGATGTAGACTCTGCGGTGGCTGACCGCTAAGTGAGCGGCGAGCCAAAAAACAACTGCCATTTATACAGCTCGCTGACGCAACGGCTCCCTACCTAAGCAGCAAGCGACTGCGTCATGCGATAATATTGTCCTGTTATTAGAGAGCAGGCTTAAAGATATTTAAGAGAGGTGAGTTAGAAACGTTTCTTTGTTCATTCAGCAGTGCAATGTTACTATTTTTTTTTTAAATATCTCTAACTGTTCCAGCACACACAGTCGCAGCCCTTTATTACATGTATGTAAGACTTTAAAGGAGTGGTCGTTGGCTAGGTTGTGTCCAGTGTCCAAAAGATGTTTAGCAAAATGGGATTTATCGGGATTGCAATTCCTGTACGCGGCTAAATGCTCTTTATAACGTGTCTCGAAGTTGCGACCAGTCTGACCCACGTAAACGGCATGGCATTCGTCACAAACAAGTTTGTAAACACCCGACTTTTGACGAATATCTAACTTATCTTTATTATTACAGATATTCCTAAGAGAATTGTTTGTTTTGAACGCCACATAAACATTTTTATGGATAATTTCGAAAAACAACATATAGTTGTCAATCAAAATATCTTATATTACTATCGATATGTAGACGACATAATTATTTGCTGGACTGGCACAAGGAGACAACTGGATGTTTTCCTTAATAAAATAAATAGAGTCCACGATAAAATTAAATTTAAACTTGAATTGGAACAAGATTGTTCCCTTAATTTCCTCGACTTAACAATAACAAGAAAAGATTCGTCACATGTTTTCCAAATTTATCGAAAACCAACTCATACCGACACGGTCATCCCCGCGTCATCGTGTCATCCGTGGCAACATAAATTAGCCGCTTTTTATTGTTATATTAATCGTTTGTTAACTGTCCCATTAAGTAAAAAATTATTTAAAGGAGCTTAATGTAATTTATCAAATAGCGGTCTCTAACGGTTTTTCAAAAAATCTCATTAACAATTTAATTAAAAAGAAACAAAAGCATGTTGTTCGCAACTATCTGTACGCGGTTCAATCTCAAAGTGTTTGTCGATATGTGAGCAGTTTGACCTACTTAGGCCCCATATCTGAAAAAGTAGCTAATACTCTTCGACAAAGCGGCGTTTATGTGGCGTTCAAAACAAACAATTCTCTTAGGAATATCTGTAATAATAAAGATAAGTTAGATATTCGTCAAAAGTCGGGTGTTTACAAACTTGTTTGTGACGAATGCCATGCCGTTTACGTGGGTCAGACTGGTCACAACTGAGACACGTTATAAAGAGCATTTAGCCGCGTACAGGAATTGCAATCCCGATAAATCCCATTTTGCTAAACATCTTTTGGACACTGGACACAACCTAGCCAACGACCACTCCTTTAAAGTCTTACATACATGTAATAAAGGGCTGCGACTGTGTGTGCTGGAACAGTTAGAGATATTTAAAAAAAAAATAGTAACATTGCACTGCTGAATGAACAAAGAAACGTTTCTAACTCACCTCTCTTAAATATCTTTAAGCCTGCTCTCTAATAACAGGACAATATTATCGCATGACGCAGTCGCTTGCTGCTTAGGTAGGGAGCCGTTGCGTCAGCGAGCTGTATAAATGGCAGTTGTTTTTGGCTCGCCGCTCACTTAGCGGTCAGCCACCGCAGAGTCTACATCGCCTGAGGATGCCTCGTGTAGAGGCGAAACACGTGTCGTATTGTCATCGGTGGTGTGTCTTTCCTAGTGTAGTGGTGTTGGGAGTAGTGGTGCTGGGATTAGTGGTGACGGGGATAGTGCACGCAATTGAGGGAGGGCGGGAGGTGCTCTTCAAACTAGGTAAGACACATCATTTTATTTTATTAAGCGGATGTTTGCAAAGTAAATATTTACAACTTTAATATAATGGATTTCCGCAAAGTAACGCCTGATTCTATTAATTATCTAAAATAGCTATTTCTATCACTTGTGTAACTGCAAATATCAGTTACCACGTTATACAACTAGTTATCACTATCACTTGTAACTGCGAATTTCAGTTACCACGTTAAGCGACTAGCTTTCACTTTCAAATATGTAACTGCGAATATCAGTTACCACTTTATGGAATTAGTTATCACTTCCAAATATGTAACTGTGAATATCAGTTACCACTTTATGCATATATTTTTACGTGGTAGAGCCATGCTGCAGCTATATTAGTAGTATAGTTGTAGCACGAATGGGTCGGCTCGACCGGGGAAGGACCACGCTCTCACAGAATACCAGCGTAAAATGGCAGCTTGACACTGCTGTGTTTCGTATGGTGAGTGTAGAGAACCGGAGACCCATTTTACTGGAAAAAGAGGCATTCCATCTTAGTCCTCACGGGAGACGACGCATCTGCATTTTGATTCTTTATTGAGGATAAATGTAGATGTCTATGGGTCACAGCAACCACTTACCATCAGGTGGACTGTGTGCTCGTTTGTCACCCTATCCTATAAAAAAAAATGCAACTAACTATCACTTTCAAATATGTAACTGCGAATATTAGTTACTATGTTGCTAGCTACTATTCATTATTCACTATATTCTGCTACTAGTCACTTCAGCTACTATTGGTTACTACCGCTTCTTACTGGTAGCTCTGCACACTACAACGTTACTGGGTCCCGAGCCCCTAAGATAGACTTGAGCGTTACTTTAAAGAGAGCCGCTTGCCATTGTACGTTTTGCCTCTTTATTGCATAACATTTTCACTACACAATTGTCATAAATTATAATTTTATTCATACATGGTCAATTCCTACACTAATGTACTATATATTATTAAATTGGCAATTTTGTCCTTTATTAGTATACCATAAAGGTTTCTTAATATACTAACATTATAAAAAGTTATTAAACAAAATGTCCCGAATTTTCATAATATTTGGGTACATTAATTCTTTAATTTCACTATAAAAAGGAAATAAGTTTAATTACGCTAAATATTCTTTTACTTCCTTAGTTTATAAATTTTAATCTAATTCAATATTATATTTATAATTCTTCCAGAACATTAAAAAACTTCTAGAAAGTTCTACAATACGTCGCGCTCTGATTGGTCGACTTTTCTTTGTATATAATAAGAGATATTTTCTTAACTATTATCAAATTCGATGTTCTATACTAACATATTAAGGTTATAAATATATTGTAAAACTATATTAATACACTTTTCACTTAGTTTTGTCAGTAATTTCACTTTTAATATTGTCTTTAATCACTTAGTTTCTTAACACTATTTGGCCGTCGCGAACACTATATCTAGACCCAACTCGTGGATTTTGGCGACGACGACTTCCGTCCCAAGCTCAGCGAGCTCCTTGGTCCCCTCGAAGGTGACCTCGCTGGCGACCACCAGTGTGACGTCGGCATAGCAAACGATATTTACGCCAGCAGGAAGGTCGACACGCAGAACCGCATCGTACGCGAGGTTCCACAGTAGTGGACCCAGCACTGAGCCCTGCGGAATCCCACGTTTACTTAATGCACATGTATATTTTTTTTTAAATGGTTCCCCGCATAATACCAATCCCATAAAATCCCCAACCAACTTTAAACTCCCCACAATTTGGGGAATTCCCCACATGTTGGCAACGCTGACGCAAGCCGACACGTGTCGGCCGGGCGGCGGCAGCGCGTGTTTGAAAGGGAAGGGTAGAGTAAGTAGTAATACCTAATGTATTGTTTTGTACCGAGCTATAAAAGAGTTCAGCGTCCGCGCGAATATTGACCCTAGTCAGCTGATTTATTAATTTTAAATTCCACTACTGGTTTTATATTTAAGTATTTTCATGATTTTTTTATGAAATTATCGTTTTATTTAGCTGAACCAACATGATGGAGCGTGAATAAAGCTAATAAAACGTTGCGGAAAGATGAATTTTTTTCCTCGGGATCGATTTTCTTTCTGACTCATCATCAAAGGTATCGTTAGTACTATCTTCTGTCTTCGTTTTAGGGAGCGTTTCACAAACACCCTGTATATTACACTTCTTTACACACAAAAACAGTTCAAACATAAAAAAAACTTTACAATATACAGAAAACAAAAAAATATCACATTCATAATTGACTATGAAAATTTCGGAACCGAATCATAATCACAAACGAAAGTGCGCAGAGAAATTAGGTATAGGTCACCTGCATTCAAATTACGAGACTCAATGCAAGAAACTAAAAATAAAATTAAAAATAGAACACTATAATCAAATTAAAGCAAATAGGTACTTAAATTGCGCTTGTCGACTCCCCCCTACGAATAAGGGTTCTCCCCCCCCCCCCCAACAAATACTCCTACGAACAAGGATTAATATTCATATGAGGCATAAAAGTATTACACGCTTTCGTTGTATAGTAGTCGTAATATCTGTTTTACCTATATCTTGTATTCTATTGCGCTCATGTTTTGTTCGGTATCCGAATCAGTGTATAACATAGATATTTTACGCGATACACGCTACATGTACCTAAACGAAGACAGACGACAGTACTAACTATATATTTGATGATGAAAAAAAAATCATCTTTTCACAACGTTTTATTAACTTTATTCACGCTCCATCGTGTTAGTATAGTTAAATAAAACGTTAATTTCATTAAAAAAAAATCATGAAAATACTTAAACATAAAACCAGCAGTGGAATTACTGAATTACAATCAGCTGACTAGGGGTCAATGTACGCGCGAACGCCGAATTCCCGCGGCCAGCAACTAGCGATGGTACCACAATACCTAATAATTTACAACACTTGTCTAAATACCTAACTTATCTACTTAACCTACTATTTTGCCACTGTGCTTGTCTCCACGTAGCCACTTTAATTCGAATTCACAGGTTAAAGAAACCAAATAACTTCGATTCCCCGCTAATGAAAAAAAATACTTAAATGAAATGTTAACAAGGTTAGAGTCATACGTTTTTATTCATCGTGTAGGTATGTTTATTATTCTGATGTATTCAGTTATGTACCTATTCAGATCAGTTCAGTACTAAGTTATTTAAAAAAAATAGGTATGTAACAGCTTACCGCTCTAAATTCTCCGTTGTCTTATGAGATGCGGCTCAAATTGTGCTCCATTCATTTCGAGGCAGATGTGGGCTCGGTGTTGCGTCTCCTCATGCAGGCGGGGCATCATCGTGTGGTCTTCGACACAGTCCGCACGTAGTTTGTCGAAAACATCCACGATCCTTTGGCGCATTTCGACAGCACTATCACACTCACGATTAAAAACCCTTTCTTTCACATACCCCCACAGAAAGAAGTCTATCGGGGTCAGATCTGGTGAGCGAGGTGGCCAAGCGTGTGGTCCTAGTCTGCCAATCCAGCGATCATCAAATAATTCGGTAAGGCGCTCACGGACGAACCTCACAACATGTGGAGGTGCACCATCATGCTGGAACCATGTGCGGCGATATTCATCCAAAGATAGGTCGTCTAAAATGTCAACCAACTGTTCATTTATAAAGTTTAGGTATCGCTGTCCGTTAAATCGCTGTGGCAGAAACACTGGTCCCAGTATGCGATCCTTAAATAAACCTGCCCATACGTTAACCGACCATCGAGTTTGGTGCCCGGTTTGTCGAACAGCGTGCGGGTTAACCTCTGAATACACGTGTGTATTTCTTCGGTTCCACAGGCCGTTTCTGGTAAATGTCGACTCGTCCGTCCAGATAACGTGCTCAATGGAACCAGGCACACGTTGTTGTTGGTCTAATAACCAACGGCAGAAAACTCGTCGGTGGTCGTAATAAAAACTTGCACTTTGTGCACTTTGTATGGCCGCATTCGGTTACGCTTTAACACTTTGTGAACTGAACAGTATGACACACTTGTTCCATCCCGACGTCTTAACAATTTAGCGATACTTCGTGTACCTAGGTTCGGATACCGGCGAACGACATCTAAAGTGCGCTCCTCGGAGTGAACAGTCACTTGACTTCCACCTCCTGCCGCTACCGGAGCAATGGGCCGATTTTCCAACACTCGCTGAAATGCTGCTGTTATCAGACGAGAGTCAGCTGGGTGTCGAGCGGTCGAGAATTTCTCTCGGTAACTTCGTAATGCACGCGAAGCATTCCCGGAAGCTTCCCAAGGCACATTAACATGTTGCCGTATTCACGAGCACTATAAACGTACGCGTTAGGCATTATTAAAACAAAAAAGAAACACAAAACGTAACAACAAGAATAACACGTAATAACCAGTAGGTAATACCAAGTAATAACAATAAGAATTTAATAAACAAAGCGATTGAACTATCGCCGCTCGCGCATGCGTGTCCAAAGTCAACACGGAACTCTCTCAAAAACTAAAATTAATAATGAATACCGCCAAAACTGAAGCCTACTGCGTCCTAACGTCCTTGCGGTAAACACTTTCAACATTCCCACAGACCGTCAAATGTTATGACATTGCCAACTTTTATTTTATAAGTTTAGTTTCCATGTGGTCCCTACGACTAGTCTTTCATATGGAATTTAGAAGTTATAGTTGTAATTTTTTTTAATACAATTAGACAATCAATTGTACCCTGACGAAACAAGCAGTTCGTTACTACAAAAATGATATTGAAATTAATAAATGTACTTACTTGGGTACTCACTTACACAATTGTAAACACTATTTCATCGTTATCTTTGATTTTGTACAAGAAAATAGAAATGAAATGGTATTGAATAATTTAATAGTTAAAATCAATTGCAATTATGATCGACAATTAATTAATCTAAAAAAGTAATTACTTTATTTTAATTGACTTTCCGTTTTTATTCCGTCCAATACTTTGATTTGAAAAGAGGTACGTCAAAACTATTAAAAATTACTTGTAAGTTTTATTGTAATTGCCGCCTCTAAATCTTATGTCGCTTGCAAACAAATCTTAGTAGGTAAATTTCGGTGCAACATGGCAGCGTTGCCAACACCAATTTGTCAAATTCTCCGAAAATCCATGTCAAATCCCCCAATATAAGGACAAAACAACTTCAACAGATTCCCCTCAATTTTATTTTAAGAAATTAAGCAATTTTCAACTAATTTTATAAGATTTATCTTAAACTAATTTATTTTTTATTTTTACCGAAATTTTTTTTCACACTTTCCATATTTTTGTAACAAGCATTTTGCTCCATGGAGTATTTTTAATTTCTTCCCTTGTAGCCATTAAAAAGTACCACAATATCTGCATTTATATGCATGCGGTTCTCTGCTTTAAAATTAAAAAAATAAGTAATGAAAAGCATTAAATGATACACAAAAGTTGCCGAAATAAATCTTAAATGTGGTGCAATGAAGATATTTAAAAAATGGGAGTCATTCGATATTCATAAGCAACCTAACAAAAATGTTAAAATAAGTATATCGATTTTCAAAATCCCCGCATAATATCAATCCCCATTCTTTAAATTCCCCGCAATTTGGGGAATTCCCCATATGTTGGCAACGCTGACGCGAGGTGACACACAGTCGGCCGGGCGGCGGCAGCGCGTGGTACGAAGGGGGCGCGACGGGGGAATGCTCGGCAGTATTACTGTGCACGCACGCTATTGGTTCCTCATTCTTCCCGCGCTTTGAAAATTCGATGTTTCCCAATATACAGTCGCACACACAGCTTTCTTTGCACGACGCGCGACGATGGTTTTAAAAGGAAGGAAAGAAAAATTATTTATATCTATTTTTTATGACTGAACTAGTGAACGAAAAGGTAAATAGAAGGTGAATGAGGAAAATTGTGCAGTAAAGTTAAAAGTATTGAGGAAAAATACCGAAAAAATTACCATGTGGTCAACCTGATGACGGAAACATTTATCATTCGCATTGATGATGATGATCCTGATGAGTGATGATGAAGTAGCATCCAGTAACAGCAACACACCATCGACATCTGGCTTCCATGTTCCATGTTCCAACGGTATAATGGACGGCGTGTCACCCTTAGCTTAAGTTTTCTTGTTACAAACTACTTTATTTAACGATATAAATAAAAAATAATGCTCAAGTAAACATTATCCATTTTTAATTTCAACCTCTTCCAAAGTTCTAAATAGCTAGTAAAGTACCTATTATGATTCTACAATAAAACCATTAATTACTATACTATTATAATATTATAAAACAATAGCCTAGTACCATGTAGTACTTTAGAACGCGACTGTACCTATGCGTAGACACACCCCCTCCACTGTCGCTCAGCGTTCTTTTTACGTGACGGGACCTGTACCGAGCTAGATAAAAGAGTTTGGCTTCGACGCGGATATTGACGCTAGTCAGCTGATTTTATGATTTATTTATTATAAATTCCATTGCTGGTTTTATGTTTAAGTATTTTCATGATTTTTTTTAATGAAATTAACGTTTTATTTAACTATGCTAACACGATGGAGCGTGAATAAAGCTAATAAAACGTTGTGAAAAGATTTTTTTTCATCAGGAACGATTTTATATTTCACCCATCATCAAAGATATAGTTAGTACTGTCGTCTGTCTTCGTTTTCGGGAGCGTTTATGCTACATGTACCTATATAAAAGTTTTAGTAGAAAATTGACTAAGTTGACAACATTAGACAACACTAAGTATCAGCACGCGTTTTATGACGTCATCAGCATGTCTTCTTCAATATTCGGACACCTGCCGCATTTTATAAAATACGGCCATTGAGTTACAATACCTATAGAGTCACAAACAGACAAATAAAATGTCCGCGCCAAAACTCGGCGCACGCTGCGAAGTGCGCAGAGTTTTGTTTAATTAAAGGCGACCACAATCCTCGTACAACGTCCGCGATGCCAAAGTGTTCGGTGATTTCCTGCCCAAATAACAGCA
This sequence comes from Parnassius orleans, assembly GCA_029286625.1. Taxonomy (NCBI): domain Eukaryota; kingdom Metazoa; phylum Arthropoda; class Insecta; order Lepidoptera; family Papilionidae; genus Parnassius; species Parnassius orleans. The sequence goes on from JAGSMP010002881.1 coordinate 12,841, forward strand.
GACACGTGCGAAAAAAGGATGGTGTTTCATATTTTAGGTAAGTATCATACCAAATTTACGTATTTATGTATCCACAGTGCATGTTTTCATTTAAATTTCAATAATTTTCATTTTATTAGCAAACTAAAACACTCACCGCCGACCGCGCGGCGCCGCGATAACGTTTCTCTTTCACGTTAGACAAATATGCAAGAGTAAAAGAAACAAATAGTCACGCGTACGAGTGACTCGCAAATTATGTTCTAACGGTTCTATGGGTGGATTGATACAATAAATATTTTTACAGATTTTAAACTTAATGTACTAATATTACAATGTTGTTAAATGTTTTATTTTTAGTTTTCCGTACAAAATGTAGGTCGAAAGAGTTTTATTATTTTAAAGTATAATTAAAATATGTTTTTTTTGTTTTAGTTTTCCTCGAAACCCCATAAGATGCTCTGAATGGACAGTTATTATAGCAAAAGCCGAAATGAATTAAACTACAAGCCATATAAAGGGTCGTAAGTCGTAATAAATCAAAGTAAAAGGCAACGTTACAATAAATTAACATTGTTTCAAGGTAATTAGGTTAGGTTAAGTTTTAGTTGTAAGTTATTAAAAGTAAGTAAGTAATATAACGCTTATACCTAATATTAATTTTGTTTTATTTTAAATTATCAGCGACCCGCGTGATCCCGTGTTTCCCGGTATAAAAAGTAGGTAGCATAAGTGATAATTTAGGGTATAAGCTATTTACATTTTCATCCGAATCCGTCGATCTGTTAGAGCACGAACAAAATACAAACATACACACTAAAACGTACATACCCTTCATAATATTAGTGTGACTAGCTGACTCCTTCGACTCCACCCAGTTGAATAATATAATTATGTCCATCCTAAATTCTAAATGTCCATTCTAAAGTAGTAATTAATACTTAGCATTTTAGTACCTAATTCACAAACCTTAGTGGTTTACTAGTGCTATTAATACTATTAATTATTACACCAATTTTTTCATTTACTTATCATATAAAAATCTTATAAAATGTGTTATGATTTTTAATATGATAAGTAAATTAAAAAATTAGTGTAATAATTTTGAAATCAGTTGTTTAGTTCTCCTAGGTACATATAAACTCACAAACTCATATTTCACAATTATTATAAACTCCTAATAATATTAGTATAAATAGCGTCTCCACTGATGCCTTGTTCCCTGCTCGTACGCAAGCCCTTGAGTGAATGATGATGACATTGCATACGAGCGACTTTGAACATTATACAAGCAGGTTAACGTCTAAATTCGAGCAAATGTCATTTTGAACTATATAATATCAAAATATATAGGTATATGGAACGGCGCTCGGACATTTTTTGAGTATTGTCAGTTAGAGATTGTGACTCTATAGGTATTGTAACTCAATGAATACGGCGCGTACGGTGCGGCTGCAATGTGCGAGGTTTCATATGATTTCATACAATGAATTCTAAAATGCAGAGCGTATGGTACGTACGGCGTGTACGGTGCTGACAAATATGCGTTCAGCTTTAGTTATGATATGTGGTCATGACAACTAATTGCACAAGACAAGGCAGTAAGGACTTATTATCCTTTGCCTTCTCAGAGTTATTAATTTAAAAAAAAACACAGTCAAGTTAATCAGTCAAATGTTTGAGGTTATTGTTAATTATAATAAATATTTGTAGTTTTGTTTTAAAGGCACTTCTTTATAACATCGTGTTTTATTTTTAGGCATTTCGTGACATATTTGTTTTGTAATAAATTACCAATTACTACAAATTATTTTCTTTTTGGTAAAAACTAATACTTACAATAAATTTCATAGACATTTGCCTATATTTGTAAATACCATCCAAAACAACATTTGTTAGTTTTTCTTATTAGTTATATCGCTAACAAAACAGTGAAATAAGTGGTAAAAAATGACGATGGTGGAAAATGCAACCCAACTTTCAAATACAAGCAAGAGTTCTCCAAATAAGGTGAGTGTAGGCAGAAAAACTTTCGTATCCGAATTCCGCGACTATTTTCTCAAACGCTGACTTTCCGGTTGATTAAAACAGACACTAAAATAAGCTTAATGATTATTTTTATCTGTCTTAATTCATACTCGTGACATAATTCATAATTAGAAGTTGTTACGTTGTTACGTATTGGGTTGAAATTTAGAATCGTTTGGCAGGAGGGGGGCAGGGGATGAGGGGAGAGGAGGGGGGGGGGTGAGCGTCCCCTGACACCACTCACATTAAAAGGTAATACACCATTCTTGAGAAAAATCAAAAAGAAAATCCCATAGAACTAACCTCAAAATGTTAAAATTTATCGTCTCCCGCAGGAGGGGAGAAGAGGGGAACAGGAGTGTGCCCTACAGGGAAAGCCCTTCTACCCTTCCCTCCTTGCGGAAAAGTATAGTTTATGAGTAATGGTGGTATTATTATAATCGGGGACCAAACCTCTACCAAATAAAACACCTTACTCCTCCAAATTCCTGCCAAACGATCCTAAATCCAACCCGGGGATTGTAAGAAAATCGCAATCATTTATTAATTTACATTTACTTTGCTTTCGAGTAGCATCTAATATTTGTCGGTATTATATATAAAACTTGTAACTCTGACATCATTGTATGGTTTGTCACTATCTAAGTCAATATTTAATAATTCCTGGAGTCTAGTAATACCTGTCCATGTGATTGGTTCTTTTAGAGATAAAATTTTCATTGCTTGGTATTCCGAATCTTCACCGAACCGGACAGACATCGCCGAATCGACAACATCGACGGTGAGAGGAACAGATTTACACCGGCAGCGGTGAGCTATGTGTGTGTAACCGCAAAGCGAGTGAGTAGCGACACGTGCGAGTGAAGGATACATATAATTTTTAGAAAAACTGGAGAAATTTTTGCACCCCGGGAGGTCGGGAGATTAACCATTATTACCGGAGTCTCCCGGGCAATCCGGGAGGGTTGGGAACCCTAGTCACAACACCTCTTTTGTTTATATTTTGCTGACTTTTGTTTTTAGAATAAAATAATAATAACAATATTGTTGATGATATTCATTCTAAGCTTCAAATAGGGCTTGTGAGTGATCAATCAAATCAAGCTTAAAAATAAAATATACTGAACTTCGACACTTTGGCATTAGTAATTAACTACTGAGTATTATTTTATTCAGATGCTGTAATGCATTAGCATCTAAACTAGTGGGCAAATAAATTACTCAAAGGGTGTATTTGCATTAAACAGTCTTTGTATTTATTTAGTGTAAATTGCCAGAAAGCTGTTTTTATATCCATACCAACACTAAATTCTCTTGATTTTATCATGCTTAATGTGCATAATAAAATAGAATAAAACAACTAACAACAAATTGGCATACAAAATGAACTGCAAAATGTATGCAATCAAACTGGTAGCACTTGGACAATTAGAAAGTCTTTTAGCTCCCAATCTGACTAAAAAACAACAGATAGATATCACAGTCTGAGTGTCTTTTAAAAATCTACTTTCAAAGTGTCGCTTTTATGTTACAGACAGAATTGGCGAGTGATGGCAATGTCTACATAATGCATGAACGTCTTGTTGCCTACGCACACATTATTGCTGGAGACCCAGTTAGTATTTTGGTCCTTACTAATAAAATTTGAAGGAGGAAGGTGGGTAAAGTGACTATGCTAATTACCCTGTTTAATACAATACATGTGTAATATTAAAAATGTTAGTAAATTGGAGATGTTTCCTCTAACAACATTTTTGATAAAATTCAAAAATCCTGGTCACAACGTCATTTTGCAAACTACACTTTTCTCTTATCACACTATTTCTCACCCTGTCATTCAGATTCAGCCCTAGCATACTCCTTAATGACCGCATTTCTACAGCATTTATTCTACTCTCATGCTTCTTCTGCCAGACCCAACTTTCACTACCATACATTGAAGAAGGGACTAACACAGCATTATGAATCGCCATACGTGCCTTTTTTGACACATTCTGACTTTTTATAATAGCGTGTAGAGCCCCATTCACTCTATTTCCTGCGTTCACTCGTCCTTCTATATCCTTATCATATCTACCATCCCTGCTAAATAAACATCCCAAATATACAAACTCATCTACTTGCTCAATCATCTCCCCTTGCCATGCTGCAGCTATATTAATAGTATAGTTGTAGCACGAGTGGGTCGGCTCGACCGGGGAGGGACCGCGCTCTCACAGAATACCAGCGTAAAATAGCAGCTTAATGCTGCTGTGTTTCGTATGGTGAGTGTAGAGAACCGGAGACCCTTTTACTGGAAAAGAGGCATTCTATCTTAGTCCTCACGGCTGACAACGCATCTGCATTTAAATT
>JAGSMP010002882.1:0-15146 GCA_029286625.1 Parnassius orleans
CGTCATTTTGCAAACTACACTTTTCTCTTATCACACTATTTCTCACCCTGTCATTCAGATTCAGCCCTAGCATACTCCTTAATGACCGCATTTCTACAGCATTTATTCTACTCTCATGCTTCTTCTGCCAGACCCAACTTTCACTACCATACATTGAAGAAGGGACTAACACAGCATTATGAATCGCCATACGTGCCTTTTTTGACACATTCTGACTTTTTATAATAGCGTGTAGAGCCCCATTCACTCTATTTCCTGCGTTCACTCGTCCTTCTATATCCTTATCATATCTACCATCCCTGCTAAATAAACATCCCAAATATACAAACTCATCTACTTGCTCAATCATCTCCCCTTGCCATGCTGCAGCTATATTAATAGTATAGTTGTAGCACGAGTGGGTCGGCTCGACCGGGGAGGGACCGCGCTCTCACAGAATACCAGCGTAAAATAGCAGCTTAATGCTGCTGTGTTTCGTATGGTGAGTGTAGAGAACCGGAGACCCTTTTTACTGGAAAAGAGGCATTCTATCTTAGTCCTCACGGCTGACAACGCATCTGCATTTAAATTCGCAAACGAAGATAGATGTAGATATCTATGGGCCACAGCAACCACTTACCATCAGGTGGACTGTGTGCTCGTTTGTCGCCCTTATTCTATAAAAAAAAAAAAAATAACGTTTTACTTACTTCTCTTTCAAAAACCATCACTTTCGTCTTACCAACGCTGTTTCTTCTGCATATCAATGATATGTTGCAAACCGGTAGCATTCATTGCTATGCGGATGATAGCACTGGTGATGCTCTATACGTCGACCGTGCGAATATTTCTCGGGAAAACGTCGCCGAGTACCGGAACAAACTTGTGTCTGAAATCGCGTCTTTGCTGAACAAAGTCTCGGATTGGGGGCGACAAAATCTAGTCCAGTTTAATCCTCAGAAGACACAAGTTTGCGCGTTTACCGCTAAAAAGAACCCCTTTGTCCTATCGCCTCAGTTTCAAGGCATTCCCCTTGTTGCCTCAGCCAGTATCGGAATGCTCAGCGTCGACATATCGAGTGACGTGCAGTTTCGCGGTCACTTGGAAGAGAAGGCCAAATTGGCCTCTAAAAAGCTTGGCGTGCTCAGCAGAGCGGGACAGTATTTCATGCCGGCACAACGCCTGCAACTTTACAAGGCGCAGGTTCGGCCTCACATGGAATACTGTTCCCATCTCTGGGCTGGGGCTCCCCAGTGCCAGCTCCTTCCACTTGACCGCATCCAGCGCAGAGCGGCTCGAATCGTCGACGACCGAGTCCTTTCCGATCGGCTCGATTCATTGGCGCTGCGAAGAGATGTTGCATCTCTTTGCATTTTCTTTCGCATTTACCACGGGAGTGCTCTGAGGAATTGTTCGGATTAATCCCAGCCGCCACATTTCACGAACGCACATCGCGGCAGAACTCCCGATACCATCCACACCATCTGGATGATTGGCGGTCCACCACTGTGCGATTTAGAAGATGTTTTCTTCCTCGCACAACTTCCTTGTAGAATAGTTTACCACCAGCGATTTTTCCGGACCGATACGACTTAGGGACCTTCAAGAAAAGAGCCTACTCCTTTTTAAAAGGCCGGCAACGCATCTGCAATTCCTCTGGTTCCCCTGGTCTTGCAGTTTTTCATGGCCGGCGGTAGTCACTTACCATCAGGTGAGCCGCATGCTTGCGTTCACTTTCATACCCCTTTCTTTTAATGACCAGTTCATTAAAGTAACCATCATTTGCAACTCGGCCGCCGACGATGCAAATATGACTTAATCATTGGCGTACAGAAGGCATTTGACGGTTAACTCACCCATTATCAACCCACATTCTTCAACTTTCAAAATTTGCAAACAACTGACCATAACTAGGTTAAACAGTCACGGGGAAGCTACACAGCCCTGTCTGACACCTTTTTGGATGCCAAACCAGTCCGAGTAGACCCCATTGATCCTGACACAAGCACTAGAGTCCCTATAAAGAGACCTTAATGCCCGTATCAACCCAAATGAGTTAAGTGTTTGCCATAACACATTCCTGTCCACTCTATCATAAGCCTTTTCCAAGTCCATGAACGCACAAAAACCTTTATTGTTTTTGGCCAAAAACTTATCCGCAATCATGCGCATGGAAAATACTTGATCCGTACACCCCATCCCCTTTCTAAATCCAGCTTGCACATTCCAAATTTTCCATCAGTTTCTTCCATAACTCTTTTAATTAACACCTTAGCATACAGTTTACCCACAATGCTTAGCAAGCTAATGCCACGGTAGTTTTTACAGTCCTGCTGTGACCCTTTTCCCTTATATATTGGGACTATAACGGCTTTGCACCAGTCTTCCGGTACCCGCTTCAGTTCCCAACATAAATTAAGCAAGGTGTACAGCAGGCCTGCCACCACTCCCTCTCCAGCCCTTAGCATTTCGAGTGATACTCTATCATATCCGGCTGCCTTACCTGCTTTCATGCTTTTCATTGCTTTCTTTATTTCATCTACACTTATCTCCTTACCTCTCTCCACTTCTTTCGAAATTTCTATTTCACTTAATTCAGACTACTCTTAGCTCATAAACACGCTTTCAAAGTATTCCTTCCATCTCTTTAAATTAGAAACTTCATCATTCAGCATACAGCCATTCTCATCTCGTATAGCATTCATTCTAGGCTGTATTGAATTTCCCCTGGCAGTTCTTACGAGTTTCCAGAACATTTTAATTTTTGCCTGGAAGTTATCAGATATCCTTCTATCGTTCTTATCCGTTCTTTCTTGCTTTTTCCTTTCAACAACTTCTTTTACTCTCTTATTTATACGTCTAAAATCTGCCTTTTTTCTTTCAATCTCATCAATCATACCGCTAGAATTACCAGCTTTGTTTTTTTTTTTATAGGATAGGGTGACAAACGAGCACACAGTCCACCTGATGGTAAGTGGTTGCTGTGATCCATAGACATCTACATCTATCTTCAATAAAGAATCAAAATGCAGATGCGTTGTCACCCGTGAGGACTAAGATGGAATGCCTCTTTTCCAGTAAAAAGGGTCTCCGGTTCTCTACACTCACCATACGAAACACAGCAGTCTTAAGCTGCTATTTTACGCTGGTATTCTGTGAGAGCGTGGTCCTTCCCCGGTCGAGCCGACCCATTCGTACTAAAACTATACAACTAATATAGCTGCAGCATGGCTCTACCACGTATAAAAAAACGTTGCTAGTAAATCTAGCCATGCTCTCTTCTTTGCTTCAACTTCCATCCGTACCTCATCATCCCACCACAACGTATTATTTTTGCTTTCATTCGTTCTCTTACTTACACCACATAATTCGGTGGCTGCATCTACCAAACCTTTCTTGACATTATACCACACAGTCTCCAAGTCTAAATCATTCATACACAATTCATCCATACCACTTATATTTTCTCTCAGTCTACATTTGAACTTCTCTTTCACACCTTCATCTTGTAACCTCTCTATTCTTATACGCTGTAACGCAGTGGTAGACATAGATGTCCGATGCCGCCGACGCTTGAATAGACCATTAATTCGGCATAAGACCAAGTAATGATCCGTCCCTACGTTCGACCCCCGGTAAACCCTTGTATCTACCACTGCGCTCCTCATTCTTTCATCCACAATTATGAAATCTATCATGCTTCTATCATCACCTCTTTCCCATGTATACATGTGAACCCTCTTATGGCGAAAGAAAGTGTTCGTCACAAAAATATTCTTTTCCACACTTACGGTGAGGAGGTCTTCACCATTCTCATTTATACTTTCATCGCCAAACGTTCCTAATATCCTTTCACAACCAGACCTCTTCACCCCAACCCTTCCATTAAAATCTCCTAATATAATAATATTTTCATTTACCTTACATTTCATCAACACCATTCTTACCATGTCCCAAAACTGCTTTCGGATATAAGTGGGCTTAGACATATTTGGGGCGTACACCCTAGCACAAACAACTTCTTTAAGCCCACTTTCATTCGTATCCATAGCAGCCTTGGGCTTACACATTCATACTCTTTCACACATTGACCTATTCTTGCTAAAAGGATGACACCGGCTCCCTGGCATGCCCGCTCGGTCTCGTCTATACCAGACCAGTAAGCGGTATACATTCCATATGCAGTGGCATCCTTTCCCTTTCGTTTCGTCTCATTTACACATAACACATCTATTCCTCTATCATTCATCATTTCGCATACTTCATCCATCTTATCATTAATTGCTCCACATACATTCAGCGTAGCCAGACGGGCCTTCGCAATCCACTTTTCGCCCCTCCGGGAGACAGAACGTGACGGGTGGCGAACCTGGTCGCCGGTTTTTCTCCCGGAGATTCTTCGCACCCTTGCCCCATTAAAGGGGCGCCGGGAACTCGGGGCCATTTCTTTTATTTGCTGGCTCATGGTGCGAACTAAAGGGTGGTAGCTTTTACCCCGCTACCATACGGCGAGGAGCCGAGTCTATCCTTTCGGCTTTGTCGCTCGTTTAGCACCACCCGGGGGACACGTGTAGGGTAGGCCTAGGGTTAGGTGGTCAAAGCCTACGGACGCGAGCGACTCATCCCCCTACACCAAATATGAGCACAAAAAATAGTATAAGGATACAAAAAATTTAAGCAAGTAAAAGTTTGCAATAAAGGTTTCTTTCTTTCTTTCGAAAATAACATAAAGTTAATGTTAATTATTAACGCCCAGGGAAGTTTGCAGTAACAGTATCGACCCGTCATGAAATCAGATTTTAAATCGTAGTACGGTTGAATAACTCAGGATTCCAGGCCGTCCAACATCTCAGCTGCTTCTAGACAATGGGTGCTGGACCAGCAAAACATTCCAAACGTTGAAAACTTAATAGAAGATAAAATAAATGCGACAAAATCCATATTATAAGTTTGTTTACTGAATTTTAAATATACTTTGCACATTTTCTAAAGGTGGGAGCCGACACTCATGTCCTTATAAATCCGGACTTAAATTGGCGTATATTATGTTAGCTTGGTTTTCCGGAAACTTTTGCTGCCTGTCGATGAATGGTTTTAAAATGGTTTGTATACATTACATTAGTGGAGTAAGTAACATCGAATATTTTGATTAAAATTTTAAACTTGGCGTTATTATACGTAATATTATCTTCCAGTCTGGATTTTGGTCACGGCGCGGCGGCTAGTCTCAACGGATACTTACCATCTGCGCAGGACAGGATTATAGTATCCAAATGTAAGCACAAGCATATGTACATTCATGCTATTCTACTCTCTGCTCTCACTCTTTTTCCACTCTCATAGTCCGATGGGACAGTAATCCGATACGACTGAAGAAAGATCAGGTGCAGTACTTTCGGCTTTAGGTGTTTTCCGAGGAACGGGGGTACAATGTAAATATTGTTACAAATTAAGTCTTTATACTTAGACGATAACAACGATGTAAACCTAACGAATATGTATTGGGGTATATAGTATTTATAGATTGCGTGACTTAGCAAGACTGATTTAAGCTGTGTACGGCTTTCGATTTGTGCTTATTTTTAACTCATTCGCCACTTTGGTATTACTGTGAACGTTTTGTTTATTGATTCACATATAGGCTTAGCTAATTATTGCTCTTTTTAAGCAATCTATACTGAATAACTAATAGGTATTTCCAAGAAAGTATTAATATTGTATTAAATTTACGAATTAGTATTTTTTAAAACAGCACGCGCAAAAGGTAGGTACCTAATAATTTCATTAAGGCTAAATTATTTAGTGCGTAGGGTTTCCATCGATTACTTCATGGGTTCTGGGTTCGAATTATCCCTTAAATGCCAGCAATTAATGTCTAAAAGTAAAAAGTGTCGGTTTTTGGATCCGATTGTGTTTTATATGATACTGTTTTCTGGTGATGATAAGCCTGGAGAACGTGAAGTGTCGAGTATACCTCGTACACTACTTGTCCTATATTTGTTTTTATTCCCGTTGATTCAAAAGTCTCAGCCGTATAAAATCTGTCAGAAGAACATCAACATCCCCTTCGAATGATACAGAGATTATGTGATATTTTTTAGTTTTGAAATTATTTCTAAATTAATTGATTATGTTTTATTTCTTCAGAAATATTCGTCTACAAAACTCATGTGCTATTTCTAAAGTGCTAACAAAATCAAAATAAATAATATATCTTAAAAAATGGCTTATAATATCGCGTTCCAAAAATTCACGTTAATTCGTATGTTTCAGACTACCGAGAAAATAGTGGAAAACTGCAGCTTACTAATTTAGAGCTACAGACAATAATACAAAATTATATACGAAAGCGCTTCGCCTTCCCGTGCCATTTATCATAAATATTCCCGCTCTGTTATGTTCGTACGATACATAATAGCAACGCAATGTGAAACTCGTTAAAATTTATTTCTTCATTGCATACTAGAATAGAAGTATATCCACAAGAAGATTTATAAAATAAAATATGTTATTTTGTACGTGCAAAATATGCGAACGAGGACAAATGAAACGATGATTATATACCATCTCAAAGTTTGCCTTACAGTCGGAGCGGATATGATCCCTAGATATGTCAAAACCACAAGATTTATCGAATCAGGAATATCTCACCCGCAGGTCCAACCAACCACACTTACAAGAAGCAATACCGAAAATAGAAGTAAGCAGCAAAACGATTATCAAACGTATAGCGCAAACACCCATATGATCCCTATTGACTTAGGTAAACAAAGTTGTTAACTAAAAGTAGCATTAAGGTAACATAGTAGGACGGTATTAAAACGTTTGTAACTAAATACATATGTATCATTGCCATATCGTGCTAAGACATTGAGTTAAGTATGCTTATTACATTAATAAGTGTTACCAAACATACTCTCCTAACCTGAAAGTCACCCGACGTTAGACGGCTTTCGCAATCGATGGATGTGGACAGTTTCTTGCGGTAGGCGTGTGTGGTGTCGAAGAGTGTATTGGACGGGTGTGTGTGGACGTATTTTTACAACAAACCTGCTCACTACCGGCTTTTAGATGATATGCCTGAGATTGTTTTACAAGTTCATATTAACCGCGGTCTCAGTTACAAAAGGTAAGGCAAAAGCTACTCTATATTATTTCTAATTTCCCATTTCTATTACTATTCTAAAAATGCAGTTGCCAATCCATCTACCAAGCGTGGCAACTTTGGAAAATATCGCCCATATGAGGCCTTAGTTCACCAGTGGACTTTTTATAGGCTGTAATGATGATTGTGATGAATGAATAGGCTTCTGCTCTAATATAGTGCTTTATTTTCGAAAATAATGTATTTTAACTTTAGGCTTATTAAATTGTTTGAAATATTACTTTCTTAATATTTTGAGACAACTTCATATAAATTTAAATATCTTTAATGTCAATCCTAATCTTTTTCGTCAGTTCCGAATGAGGGAAAAATGAATTTTTTGAATGATAAAAAAACACGGTTTAACTAAAATAAAACGAATAACCCAGAAAGCTTGTATAAATCCGGAATAATTTACTTGGGTCAGGTAACAACGTTCTTTTAAGACCCTCTGTGCTAGTACGAATTTCCATAATAGTTTATTCACGCAGCTGCAAATATTTTATCTGTTACATATTTGATCCGTTCTTAGGTAACATTGTTTATTCTGTTTTTATTTTTTAAATGTTTGTGAGGCCTTGAGAGCGACTGTTCACCAGTGGCTTTGTAAATAGCTGTAATGATGATTGTAACAATTTAGAGAAAGCATAAAGGAAAAAAATCTCTATTGGTTGTTACAATTAGTAAATAATAATAGGAATTTCTGTGAATATAAATGAAGCCTTATGATTTTTATTAAATCGATTAACAGATGAATTACTCATATCACATTACGTTGCTGGACATAGGCTTATCCAAGAATACGCCAGTTCATAAGTAACTACAACTCGGAATATTTCTCCATTTTTACTATTTGACGGATTATTGAGTGCAGAGCTAATACCCGATAGTAGAGTGAATAATTATTATATTATTTATAATTTAAAGAGAATATTTTTATTTCTACTGCCAAACAGCAGTGCGTGAGCTGCGTCAGTCTAAAAGTTACAGAGAGCCAGTATAATTACAGCTTGTAAGACATTCCATCTTAATCCTCAGAGGTGACAACGCCTTCTTTACTTGAAGTAGGTTGCTGGTGTACATGGGCTGCTTACGGTAAACAGTTTATATTTTCTAATATTTATAATTCCTATATTTTAAATAGCAACTGTACAACTTTACAGGACAATTGAACATTTAGGTCACATTAGAGATAAGAGCTTTTGAAAATCTAGTTTCGTACTTTAAACATATTATACGATATTACATTACCATACTAATAACAATTGTGTAAAGTTTTAAATGAATACGGCATTTAATGGTTAGTGAAAATACCGGACAGGTACACTCATCGCACCATTTATTTAAGGTAACACTGCACTACTGAAATTATGCAACTTTGTCGTAGTTTATGTCTTTCCTTAATTCTTTTTTTTATAGGATAAGGGTGACAAACGAGCACACAGTCCACCTGACGGTCAGTGGTTGCTGCGGCCTATGGGCATCTACATCTATCCTCGATTACGAATCAAAATGCAGATGCGTTGTCACCCGTGAGGACTAAGATGGAATGCCTCGTTTCCAGTAAAAAGGGTCTCCGGTTCTCTATACTCGCCATACGAAACACAACAGCGTTAAGTTGCTATTTTACGCTGGTATTCTGTGAGAGCGTGGTCCTTCCCCGGTCCGTTTAAATTTTACGACAGTCATATCTATAGCCATATCCATCTTAGTACACTGGGTATACAACATGTTTCTAGTCTTCTTTGCTTAAAGTTGCTGCAGAGGATGAAAGGACAACTATTAAGGGCTGATATTTTTGCACAAGCCACGGCTATTAGCCCCCCCGCCGCGATAAGAGGGGAACCCGTTCGGGGGGGGGGGAGTTCAAATATACCTACAGCCAACTTTATACAAAGCTGGCTAAAGATGCATTGTCACCTCTGAGGACTAAGATAGTTCTACAGGCTGTAATTAAACTTGCTTTCTATAATACCCTTCAGATCGGAACACAGCAGTGGCTAGCAATACTAAAGAGGGTTGTACCTACCCATACTGACTTGTAGGTGAAAAAGGAGCCCTACCACTAAATAAACAACCCTGCACTAAGTAAACTTGTTTGTCACTATAATATTAGAACCAAAAGTGGAATTTTTATATAACTAAATAAATATGCATTGAGGCTTTGCTTTGTGATACTTTTAATTTCCGTATCGTGTAATTTTTGATTTTGGCATTATTAAATTCAAAGTAGAATTAAAGAATAAATAGAAAACTGTACTTTTAAAAATTTTGAGATGAATTAATACATTGGTACTAATGATGACTAAAACTGTAGTAGAAATATTATTCTTTTCGAACACAAAGACTATTTAATAGTGTTTAAACTCCGTAAATTATAGAAGCAAGGTACGTTCTTTTAAAATACAGTGAATTCAAATTTTTTCCAGCGGGGGGTAGAAACTATAATTAATACTTTCTTAGCTGGGAAAAGAGCAACTTTCGAAGTATTTTACATTTAAAATAAAAACAGAAAAATTTGTTCCAGTATTTTAATTCTTTAGTAAATCAGTTTGTATGAGAAAAAATTGCTTCTAATGCACCCACTTAAAGTTTAAATAAAAAATATAGGCAAAATCATCACGAAGAATGTACCTACTTTAACGAGTTAATTTTCTAAATGATGACAAGACTAAAAGCGCTTTTAACTTATTTTATTTACTTTTAGTTAACTAGTTGATCTAGTGGTCGTAAGCGCGTCTGCTTATGCCAGAAATTTGGCGATGTTTCACTTCCGCGCCTCGGAAAGCAGGTTAAGCCGTTGGTCCGTCGTGTGATCTCTTTCCAGTCATGTCGGATTGTCGTTTTATCGGAATAAGAGAGTGAGGGAATGGACAGTGCACCTGTGTTTTATGCACACACTTGTGCACTATAATTCTGTCATGTGCAGATTTTTAGTATCCATTGAGGCTGGTCGCCGTGACCGAAATTTGGTCTGGAGTACACTATTATTATATTTGTATTTGCTGAAGTAATGCGGTTAAATTATTAATGATTCCTTGCCTATATCGTAAACTGCGATAATTTCACAATGCTATCAGAACTTGTCAGCTGTACTGACACAATGAAAGATTAGAGAGGTGATTGTGTTCGTGCAAATATAGACAAACCAACTTTTCCACATAACTATCCATTTTAAAGGGTGACAACAACACAATCAATTCAGTACCATGTAATTATAGATTATAATGCACGTGGATTAGATTCAAAATTAGTCACATTAAGCCCGTAGAAATATTTTTTTAAATAATTTGTATATTTTCTGTTAGAAATATATTTTAGGATGAATAAAGAATAACGTACCTAATAGGATGACACATCATTGGATGAGTACGGAAATACTCAATGTATATATTTATTTAATGTGTCAGATAAGCAAAAGTATTTTTTTTTACTTTTGTTTTAAAATCCAATTGTTAGGCGATTTTCTTATTACTTGGGGAAGGGCATTCCAAAGCCATACAACTGTAACAGCGGATGAGTTTTAGAGAAAAACAGTACGATGAGAGGGAAATGTGCAATACGAGATTGTCACGAGATTACAATCAGGGGAAGAACCCAGGTATTTAAACTTACATTTCAAATACTCTGATGCCAATGGACCGTTAAGTGATTGTGAAAAGAGTGCTTGTGACCAGGATTAAGATAGAAATGATTCGGTGGTTTGAACAAGTAAAAAATGAATGAGGAAAGAATGAATAAGTAAATTTATGCTGCAGAAGTAAGTGGCAGAGTAGGCGAATTGGCGATATATAGAGGATGGGCCAACTAAGAGTACCCTTAACCGACAAGCGAGAGAGGTGTGATAGGATCGTGTTAAATGAAAGTCCGTAGTCTCTGCCTACTCTTCTGGGTGATATATCTGAGATTTTATGTTTGTGTGTTATGTTGGCCTAGTGAAAAAAAATCACCCTACTTAAAAAAAGGACACATGTGGCGATGTGGTTACGTTATTATTAAATTCTTATTTACTCTAAAAGTCTGGAGTGAAGTCGGTACTCATCGTGTAACATATTGAAAAAGATAGAAGAACATATGCCGGGCCAGCTTGTTCTACTTCTAAAAAAATATATAGATAAAATATTACAACAGATTTACATTGTCAGGAAACAAAAATTATAATATGCAGTGTCCGAATAGCAGCGATGAATAATTTGTAATGGCAGTCACGTAGGTGTGCAGATTTTTAGCGCCGTCATACTTTTAATTGAATTTTCTCTTCCTGATTAAAATGCGACTCATGTTCTTGTGGCATTCGTTTATGCTGAAAAGAGCTTTTATTGTATTACCTTCAAATATTATTAAACTTATTAGATTTTATAGAAGCATACATCAAAAATACATTCAATAATCCAAATATCCAACCTCAGTTTTTGTTATATTATCACCATTTTATTAAATTCATCAATTCTCATAAAAAATAAAATTCAATTTAAATAAATCAGTAATTGATTTAAATTGATTGTTATTAAGGATTTCTTATATTTACGCAAACACTACACTTTAAATAAAACTACTTTTTTACGGATTTTATCACGTTTAATTACTAATAACTAATTTTTTTACGGATTTTATCGCATTTAATTTTAACTTTTTTATTTCCCGAAGTTTCGAGTGCTTTACAGCCCATAAAAGTCCACTGCTAAACATAGGCCTCCCTCATAGATTGCTTCATAGGGGGGATTTTGCAATTTGGATTTGTAAACCGCAGTTTCTTGTCGTTTTGAGTTGTTATCAAGAATATACTGTTGCCCATCTCCTATTTAAGTTAAGCCTCATAGGGGGTATTTGCCATAGTTACCACTCTTGACAGGCGAGTATTTTGAGTTGTTATTAGAAAGATGCTGTTGCCCATCTTCTGTTTCGTTTTCCTGTGTCACCTCTTTAAATATCATCATTACAGCCCTTCACTAGTCCACTGCTGAACATAGGCCTCCCCCAAGGAATGCCACAAAGCACGGTCCTGAGCCACCTGCATCCATCGACTTCCTGCATGTCTTACCAGGTCGTCACTCCATCTAGTGGGGGGTCGCCCTACACTTCGCCTACCGGTACGAGGCTGCCACTCGAGAACCTTTTTTCCCCATCGGTTGTCGGTTCTTCGAGCTATATGGCCGGCCCATTGCCACTTAAGCTTACTAATCCGTTGGGCTATGTCGGTTACTCTGGTTCTACTGCGAATATCCTCATTTCTAAGTTTATCACGCAGAGAAACTCCGAGCATAGCCCTCTCCATAGCTCGCTGAGCGACCTTGAGCGTCCTCATACGGCCAGCAGTGAAGGACCACGTCTCAGATCCATAAGTCATCTCTGGCAACACGCACTGGTTGTTCAATCTAGTTTTCAGGTTTTGAGGTATACCTGACGAGAAGATGTGTCGTAATTTCCCGAACGCTGCCCAGCCGAGTTGAATCCGTCGATTGACCTCTCGGTCGAAGTTGGACTTACCTAGTCGGACTATTTGTCCTCGTCAACAACTTCGAGCTTAGTGCTCCCAACAACTACTGGTATAGGTGTGACATGGACATTTAACATGATCTTTGTTTTGTCCATGTTCATCTTAAGACCTATCCGTTGGGAGACACTATTGAGCTCATTGAGCATAGTGCTTGGGTTCTCCAGCGATTTTGCCATAAGGACTATATCGTCGGCATAGTGATCAAATTGAAGGTGAGTTATGCCATTGATGTTAATACCGTATCCTTTCTAGTCCAGTAACTTGAAAACGTCTTCCAATGCAGCGGTGAAGAGTTTCGGGCATATAACGTCACCCTGTCTTACACCTCTCTGCAGTTGGATAGGTTTCGTACTCTGGTTCTGTACTCGGATAGCCACTGTAGCCCTACTGTACAAACACTTCAGCATTTCGATATACCGACAGTCAACTTGGCACCGCTGAAGAGACTGTAGCACCGCCCGAATTTCGACGGAATCAAAGGCTTTCTCATAGTCCATATACGCAAGGCAAAGTGGCAGATTGTACTCTTCTGTCTTCTGTACAATTTGCCAAAGGGTTTGTATGTGGTCCATGGTACTAAAACCTCTTCGGAAACCGGCTTGTTCGGGAGGCTGGAAGTCGTTGAGTCTGCGTGCGAGACGATTCGTATTGACTCTCGAAAACAGCACGTAGACGCGGCTCAGAAGGGAAATCGGTCTGTAGTTTTTCAAGAGAGCGTTGTCGCCTTTCTTGAAGAACAAAACCACCGCACTGCTGCTCCACGCCTCCGGAGTAGTGCCACCATGGAGGACGGAATTAAAGAGCTTCTGAAGGACTTCAAGTACCGGTTTTCCTTCCGCTTTCAGAAGCTCCGCTGTAATTCCATCCTCACCTGGGGCCTTGCCGTTTTTAAGGTGCTGGAGAGCCATTCTAATCTCGCTCAGACTGACGTCTGATAAGACTCGCTCTTGGATCGTTACACACAATTTCGTGTGGCTCCAACGATGACGTGTACAGCTGCCCATAGAACCTCTCAATCTCACTCTAAATCTCAGGTGTCCCGGAAACGATGCCGCCACACTCGGTCTTCAGCTTTGACAGTTGGCTCTTTCTGGCAGACAGATCTCTGGCAAAGACTTTGGAGCCTTGGTTGCGCTCGATCGCTTCTTCAATACAAGCTGTATTGTAGTTGCGTAAGTCCCGCCGCATGCATTTGGAGATCTGTCTATTCAGTTGCCTGTGTGCTGTCAAATCTGTTGAAGACTGCAGCTTTATTTACCGTCTAACAGCCATGGGATTAAGAGTGTGATCGGATAGTTTTTGTGATCTTCTGCGGCGGCTCTTGCAGAAATTAGCTCCGACCGCATGGACAGTTTCCACGAGCTTATCATTTATATCGTTCACTTCATTGCAGTCTTCTAGGCACTGAAAACCGTTTGAACTGAAAACTCGAGCTGAAAGGTTTCGGGACTTTGGATTAGAGCACGAGGGGGATGGAGCGTTGACTTCATTAGACGAGACCTCTCCAACTTAACGTTTAGGTTCAGTGTGCCTCTAACCAATCGGTGATTGCTACCAGTTTTAACCCTCGCGATCAATGAGACATCACTGAACAGTTGTCTTCTGGTCGTCATAATGAAGTCAATCTCATTTTTTGTCGAACCGTCGGGGCTCGACCAGGTCCACTTCCTGTGGGGCCACTTCTGAAAGAAAGAGTTCATCATAAAGAGTCCCTCTTTCTCCATGAAGTCGGCCAGCTGCTGGCCCCTTGGGTTCCGTTGCCCTATTCCAAATTTCCCTACCTTTAGCTCACCGTTCTCTCTTGTGCCTAGTTTTGCATTGAAGTCTCCCATTAACACCGTATAGTGGGTTTTGGAGGAATGCATGGCTTTAGAGATATCCTCATACATTTCCTCCACCTCCTCATCGGGATGTGCCGAGGTTTGGTGCGTAAACCTATATGACCTCCAACGAATACCGTTTGGTGATTCTGAGTATAAGGTACGCAACCCTCGTCGACACACTCACGATCTTTACAACGTTGTTGACGAGAGACTTGTGGACGATAAATCCGACACCAACTTGGGACAGATGGTCGCCCTCCCGGTGATAGAACAAGTTGCCGGATTCGAGAATTACCGTTCCTCCCCCTCTCTTCGTATCTTGGATAATCCTATAATATGCCAGCGTAACTTGTCTATTTCTTCTTCCAGCTCCTCCTCAGGGTGCGTGCGTTGTATGTTGCCAGGTCGAGTCGTCTTAGGTGGCAACAGAACCTCCACCGGAGATTCTTAGCACCCCCTGCCCCGCCATTACCATGGTCGCCACCGTAGCCGGGAATAGCGGTGCCACCGGGGACTGGGGGCCGTCTCTTCGTAACTCTCATCATGGGGGGATATTTGCTTGGCGAGCGGGTTGGCAACCGCAGCTTTTTTATTTTAATATTGCTGTTATTAGAAAGATGCTTACTCTATTTAAAAAAAAACTAATATTTTTAGTAGCATCTTGTACGTATACAACATATTAAGATATGCTTCAGTTCCTCAT
>JAGSMP010002883.1:0-17249 GCA_029286625.1 Parnassius orleans
AAAACTAATATTTTTAGTAGCATCTTGTACGTATACAACATATTAAGATATGCTTCAGTTCCTCATTAAAGAGATGTGAAAAATGGTAATTTATTTTTATTAATATATATAATAACAATTTTTTTTATCGTGTAAAGACAACTTCTAATTAAACTTTATTTACCTCAGAGTGGTAATTATTAGTTTTGCAAAGACCGAGATAAAGGTTGGTTCTAATCACGAGCTTCTAAATCTAAAAATCTGGTGATCTGCTCACTTCAGTCCTAAAATAACAAATACTGTAACATATAATTTCATCAACTTTTTAAAAATCGTGTTTTCTGTTAAGAAAGTTCATCATTTATTGCGATATATTACTAAAACTAAAGGCATTGAATTAAAGATGCAAAGGTAATTTTATTAGAAAACTTTCAATATAAATAAAGTCAATATAAATATATAAGGTGAAATTAAACATGATATCGAAACTTAATTTTAAAGTGGAGATAACGCATAATTAATTGAAACAAAACTTATCTCTGTTATTTATATTACGGTAATTGCTGAAAGACGAAAAAATATGAGGGATCTCGTTATAAGGAAGTCGCGTTGATGCAATGAATATATCGTACGTGCGTCTAAAAACTTTGAATTCAACAGAGCGCAGCCGTACAAAGTTGAATACAAGCGGGGTAAGGGAGGGCAGGGGACATTACAAAGCTTGGTTTTAACCGGTTAATTGTTACTACCTAAACCTAAATTTGTAAAACCTGTATTCCACAAAAACCGGTTTGGAATACCGGTTTAAATTAAACCGGTTTTGGGGTCAGCCAATGAAACCGGTTTCAATTTAAACCGGTTTCAGCCCTGGTTGTGAGATAGACTCGGTGTTGAGACAGTGACTCTTGTTTGAATTTGTGTTCAATTTTCGCGATGAGTTCATGAAAGAAAACACTAGATTCTGTAGCATGTGTGGATCTTCACCTTCTATAGATTCAGCATCACTTTGCATCGGTTTCCGAAGCCTGGCTCAAAATGCTCTGCAGTATACCTACATAAGTACTTTCCGTGCTATTCGTTTTAGACGTCCTACAATACCATATTTATTGTTTATGCAGCTTCAAACAACCACAGATTAACGTAATTTGTATATGTCGTGGCTCGTATTATATAGTGAATTGATCACTTCGTGATGTGGTCGACCATTTCATGAAATTGTCCCGTTTCATGATGTGACTTGCTAAAACTGGCCATATCGTTTGAACGTCAACGTTTAATGATATGGCTATACACATGCCTATCATGAAACAGGACCATTTCATGAAATGGTTGACCACATCATTAAGTGATCAATTCTACGATATAGCTACGACAAACATAATATATCTTATATATTTGATACACTTTGATAAATTCCAACTTTCGTTGCCAAAATCATCAGGTACTTAACTATTCTTGCTTACCATTCCTGTATTTAATATTACATCCTATACATCTCTTTCAATCAAAAATACAGAGTTTAGGTTGTTATTTAGATAAAAATTAAATAAGAATATCATATGTTTAATTTTAATATTTTTAATTTCAGCTGTGAATTATGGGCAAAGTATTGCTTTCCAAACGAAGCCTGGTCTTCACCAAAATTCCAGGATGAACTCCATAAAAACATAAGATGCTTTGCAGCAAACATTTTGCTTACATGCTTTAATGAGAAGAAGTTGTTCAGAACAGCTGCACCTGGTGTTCAATGCTATAAGGTTAGTACAATTAACACTTGAAAAGCATATTTAAAGCTATTTACATTGCAGAGAAATACAGACTTTATGTTATGTGTAACACATATTATGCAGCAAAATGATGATGTTGTTAAAATGAAATTTAAGGAAATGTTATAACCAGTTACACACAAGAGCTATACTCGGGCCATTACAAACATGCAAAATGAGTCATAAATTATAAGGATCATAGGAATGTGAAACTCGTTATTAATAAAGGAATGCCGCTTGCACTAAAAAATATTCTGTATGTGTATACTTGACTTCTCTTTTCCTCTTTATTACCTGTTATCAACTATATCAACAAATCCTTTTTTACTATAACACAACACTAGGCTGTTCCATAAGGTCTGTAAGTGCAAGTGAGAGGTCTGATAATAATGATTTATGACTCAGTTTACAGGTTTGTAATGGCCCAAATAAAATATAATTATATATTAATACATATTTGCTTACATCAACTATGACTTATTTTAATTTAAGGATTTAAATTAATTTATTTAAAATATGTTAACCTTTCATTTTCAGGCTACAACATTTTCTAATCTGCCAGATCAACCTGCCATATTTGAACCTGTTGCCGTTGCCGGCCCATCGAATTTATCCTTTAAAGAACATAATAAAACATTACCAGTCCAACCAATTATTCAGGAATGCTTGTGTGTGAGTCTTCAAAACAAGAAGGTGATCACAAAACAAAATGATAAGGAAACTGAAAATAGCATGAACAAAGTATATAGATTACAAAAAATCATAAAACATTTAAAAAATGAAGCATATTTAAATGAAATTTGTAACAGTCAAACAGTAAAAAAAATCCTCAATAAAAAATGAGTTCATCATTTACACTGTTACTGCAAGGAGAACTGCAGAATTATAAGAGGAAGAAACCTGGGCGCAGGTGGAATATGGAAGCTAAAATAATAGCACTGAGGCTCTACAAAAGGTCACCAACATGCTACAAGTTATTGGGAGAATGATTGTTTACCAGCACCCAGCACATTAAAATCCCTCTTAAGTAGATTTAAGATGAATGTGGGGACACACAAAGCAACACTTGCAGTGTTGAAAAACATGACAAAAAACTTTGAGCCATCAGAACGAGAGTACATATTGTTGTGGGATGAAATGTCCTTAAGAAAAAATTTATGGTACAATTCAAAGGTGGATCATATTGAGGGTTTCCAAGACCATGGTACACAAGGTAGATCTCCACAGGTAGCTTCATATGCCCTTGTATTTATGGTAGTTGGAGTTAGGAAGCAAATTAAGCAGCCAGTGGCTTATTATTTATCAAGTGGGTTTGTCACAGCTGACAGACTATCTGCTTTGATTAAGGAGGTATGCATTTCTTCTTCATTTTGAATGATAATCATGCTTATTTAACTCTTTGCTAAACTATGTCACTAATCTGCCTTAAAATACTTTCAGGTCTTAAATTGTTGCTTTAATGCTGGACTTAATATATGCGCTTCAGTCTGTGACTTGGATGGAGTCAATAAGAAGCTCTATGCCTGTTAGGAGCTTCTAGAGAATCCCTACATAAGTGAGCAATCACAAAGTTGTCACACTATTGACACACCACACTTGCTGAAGTGCTTCAGAAATCTATTTATGAAATATGATGTAAAGTTTAGGACCAATATAACATCAGACAACAAACAAGGAATTGGTAAGTCATTGTTATTTAGTTAAAAAAATTTGTTTAGTAATAAATATGTACATAGTTTATATCTAATAGTTATAATACTTTTAATAATTACAGGTATCTTAAATGGAGCCACATCAGGCAATTCTATGAATTGGACAATAATAATCAATTTTGTGTATGCACCATGCTTGACTAAAGAACACCTTGACCCAATACCAAGCAAAATAGAGGTAAAACTTGCAGCACAAGTTTTATGCCACTCAGTTGCAGCAGGAATATATTCCAAAATAGCTAAAGGTAAGACATCTATAATATATTGTCCTTTTTATTACCTGGTTTGAGCAAGATGGTTTAAAAAAAAAACTAGCCAGAAAATATGCTTACTTATATTGATTTAATTTGTTTATTGTTAATTTTCAGGAGACATGCCGACTGAAGCAGTGGCAACGGCTAATTTAATAAAAAATATGGATGAACTGTTTGATGGTGTAAATGCGTCGACACCAGATCTAAGAAGAGGAAAAAAAAATTCCACAAACATAAAAAACTCAACAGAACATCTGGAAATGTTCAATAGAATGAATTTTTTTTAACACCTCTGAATTTTTGGGTTACAGGGGTAATCCCCCATCAAAAGATGGGTGGATTTGGACCCTCAATGGCATAGAAATGATTTGGAGAATCCTTAGTGCCAAATATAAAACAATTAAAAGTCTGTCTACGAGAAGATTCCAGCAGGACCCACTGGAAAATTTATTTGGTTGCATACGCTACAACTGTGGGTCCAATAGCAACCCAACAGTTGGACAATTTGTTGCTGGGTTAAAAACTGCTGTGATAAGTAACATGGCACACACTAGCTCAGGCAATTGTGAGCTGGATAGCAACAGTGCCATTATAACAAATTTTAAAACATTGCTGACACCAGCCACAGACATATGCACTGATACAGAGCAATCCGAACATGCATACCAAATAGAAAAAGAAATTGAAGAAAGTATAACTTCCTCTCTGGAAGAAAACTTGGAGGAAGGAAGTAGCGAACTACAAGCATGTGCTTATGTCTGTGGCTTCATTATTAAAAAAAATAAAATCAATTGTAATAATTGTACAAAAATTCTAGTCTCTGAAACGCCAGAGGTACATAATTTATAATTCAAAATTATGAAAATAAAAATCTCTTACATACGCCTCAAAAGAATTTAATAGCTTGTGTGAAAAGTGCAAGCATAATAAATATATTTTAGAAAAGGCATATGAAGAGAATATTAAAATGAGAGTAACACAATTGTTAAAAGACTCTATAAATTATGACTTCCTCGAAGATTGTGTGGAGCACAAACAATTAAATATAAGTTACATAGTTAATAGTGTCTTCCACATTACAATTAAGAGATATTATATTCTAAAAACAGAATGTATTCTGAAGCGAAAAATCTACTAAAAGAAAATGAACATAATTATGCATAAATAAATCTAAATCTGCACCTTTGCCACAAATTCAACCGCCTGAATTTTAGACTTTTCACCCAGATGATAATACAACACCTATTTCTTTATTTGTATTAAATAAATCTAACTATTCATGTTTAAAACTCAATCTTCAAAACACCAGATTCTTATACAAACTTTCAAACCTTATTTCACATGTTGGGGTTTAAGTTTCCAAAATCGCTCAAAAACGTGTTTCATTGTTGTCCAAATACCAATTCTCATTGATTTTACTTAATAAGGGACGGACTTTCATGCAAACTTCTGTTCTATCCACTATATGGATAGATTTTCAAAAAAAAAAATTATTAGTGCTTGTCTACGTCACAAAAGGAACCTGTTCTGCTTTGATCTGCAGTCAGTTAGGACAAATAATTATATATGAATAGATTATGTTCATTTATTTTTTAGTGCAGATTACGAACTGGACCCGCGTGGTAGTTTACACTCCTCCCTCACAGGAGGAGGCGTGTGTTCTAGCAGTGGGAATATTATAGGCTGATTATGCTTTTTTTATTTACAACTTGTTTTATTAATGGACGATAGTGTAGCTATATTGTCAGATCTGTCTGCCTTCAACCAAAATAATAATTATCTCTCTTCCTAACCATTTCTTTATTTATTTCATTAAACTGAAATAATACATATTAAATAATATGATACATGTTTGTAAAGTGTAAACTTGTGTTTGACCTTGTCTAGCTTTTTGGTATTAAAATTATATGCAATAGACCTGTCCATACTTATAATTATGTTCTAAGATGCTTGCTGCATTTTCAAATTGTATGCATAATTTCATTTTTAGAATATTATGTTAAATTTGTGTTTTCGATTAGCTGATTAATTATCATTACATACACATACTTGTGACTTGTGAACACCTTTTGTCCCAAATGAATATATAATCCAAAAACACTTATTCATGCAAAATTAGTCATAGTTGCCAAATGAATGTCTGATAAATTATAATTAAGATCATGCTAAATAAAAAAGTCAAATACCAATGTTTGTTTTATTAGATTGATTGCTTTCAGCATTTTATGCACAAGTACACTGTTTTTCTCGATAGTGATTTGAAGGAAACTATCGAGAAACGCAATGTACTTGTGCATAAAATGCTAAAAGTATCTGTAAAATGCATTGTGCAATTCCCGCCCTAACTTCTACTGTCTAGTTTTCGTGGGCGGTGTACAGATGGCGCTGGTTGGTAAGGAAAAATTTCCTCATAAAATTTGTATGCAGTCGTTATTCTTCCCCTTTAGGGTTATATATGTTCTGTGCTTACGACACTCGCGGAACGACACGCTACTAACGCACACGTAAAGTAGTGTTTTGAAATATATATATACTCGTATATATATTTCAGAATAGAATACAATAGAATAATTTTTATTCAATATAGATCACATGTCATTCTTATTGAAAGACATTTTTTACTTAACCACTGGTTCGGAATAAACATCTGTCCTGGGAAGAACCAGCAAGAAACCCAGCGGGACTTTTTTTAAAGTAAATTTTACTTGTTTTAAGTTAATTATATACGTGGTAGAGCCACGCTGCAGCTATATTAGTAGTATAGTTGTAGTACGAATGGGTCGGCTCGACCGGGGAAGGACCACGCTCTCACAGAATACCAGCGTAAAATAGCAGCTTAACACTGCTGTGTTTCGTATGGTCAGTGTAGAGAACCGGAGACCCTTTTACTGGAAAAGAGGCATTCCATCTTAGTCCTCACGGGTGACAACGCATCTGCATTTTGGTTTTTTTATTGATAGACGTAGATGTCTATGGGTCACAGCAACCACTTACCATCAGGTGGACTGTGTGCTCGTTTGTCACCCTATCCTATATAAAAAAAAACAATTTGAAAGGTTGTACTAACTATTTACAAAATTTATTTTAGAAACAGCTTGGAAGCGACCACCTCATTCCCAGGGGTTGTAATCAACCATGTATAAGTAATTACCCTTTTATACAGTTTTTGTTTAGTAAAATATTTAAACTTGTTAATAGAGAGACCTTGTATATTTTTAAGGACTTTGATGTAATAGCGTATACAATAAACATTGCCCCAAGAATGAATTACTGACTCTATGGAGTCGTGAAACTGGTATCTCTAGCTTGTGTTTGTTCCTAGTGTTTACAGAGTGTATATCACTTTTTTACTAAAACTGCTTTTTTTTTATTTGTAGACTATAAAAATACTTTTTCCGTGCTGGATTCGAACCTGCGACCCTAAGCTACCCTAAGCTACCGAGCGTTCCTATTTGTACCTATTGTAAAAATGAGAATGGAAATGTTTTCCAATATTTAGCATTATAACTTCGAGAATAATCCTAGTTAGATGAGATACGCAAAGTTTCCACAAAACA
Source organism: Parnassius orleans (assembly GCA_029286625.1). Lineage (NCBI taxonomy): Eukaryota > Metazoa > Arthropoda > Insecta > Lepidoptera > Papilionidae > Parnassius > Parnassius orleans. The sequence continues at coordinate 7,269 of JAGSMP010002883.1, forward strand.
CTATACTTCAATATTAAAGTGAAATATTTTTTTTTTCATTTATCAATTTCCTCTGTCTGTTAAAGAAAAGTTTCCCTGTGTTTAAGAAAATTTTCTTTCAAACACTCGAACGACTATTCCTATGTAAAAATAAGTAATTTTGATATCTCGGAAACTAAGCGAAAAATTTTATTCTTACTTTTAACATATCTCGTCAAGATCTATTCGAATCCGCCTTCTAATCGTGGCGCCGTAAGAACCGTAGTAATGCCTACATAGATGTACAATCACTTTTTAATAAAATATAATATAATAATGGCCGAATGAGGAAGCTCAAGGTCGCTCAGCGAGCTATGGAGCTATGCTCTGCTCTGAGAGGGCTATGCTCGGAGTTTCTCTGCGTGATAAACTTAGAAATGAGGATATCCGCAGTAGAACCAGAGTGACCGACATAGCCCAACGGATTAGAAAGCTGAAGTGGCAATGGGCCGGCCATATAGCTCGAAGTATCGACAACCGATGGGGAAAAAATGTTCTCGAGTGGCAGCCTCGTACCGGCGGACGAAGTGTAGGGCGTCCTCCCACTAGATGGAGTGACGACCTGGTAAGACATGCAGGAAGTCGATGGATGTAGGTGGCTCAGGACCGTGCTTTGTGGCATTCCTTGGGGGAGTACTATGTTCAGCAGTGGACTCGTGAAGGGCTGTAATAATGATGATGATGATGAAAATATAATACTAACAGAAAACCTAAAAGCTTGTTATAATAAAAAATATAGCTTGCGCGATGTTTAGTAGGTATTTTATTAATCATTTTTGCTCTATCAATCAGAATTGGCTTGACACTAAAAGCTACGTGGCAGCCGCAAAAGTAATATTTTTAAAATTTTAAAATTCTGCTAGTATCTACTTAAACTTCAACTTTGTGCCGTGTGCTGGCGGCGTAAGAGAGTGCACTACCCCATATGCAGTGGGTGTCGCAAGAGGCAAAAAGGGATATGAAATGATATGGGTAGCAGGATATTCCCGATTACAACTCTAATTAATTTAAAAAAACTGCGGCTGCCAACCAGCCTTCCAAGCGCAGCAACTTTGACAAATAAATCCCCTAATATTAATGAATAAATGACAACTTTTAGTAGAGAACCCTTTAAGCAGAACATACTTAATTGTTAAATTTATTGAGCCAGGTAGCCAAGGAAATTCTTGCGTTGATTTACCATGTGCTCGTCTGTGAAGGAAAACATATAAAACCTTCATGCAGGAGAAATAAAATAAATATCAAAATATGTTTCGAGGAAATATAAAGTCCACAGACACACATTTTTATAGAAATATGAGAACAAACGAGCACACATTCAACGTGATGGTAATGCTCTGACCCACAGACATCTAAATCTGCTATCGATTAAGAATCAAAATGTAGATGCGTTTGCACCCTGGGGACAAATATAGAATGTCTCATTTCCAGTAAAAAGAGTCTCCGTTTCACCACGTAAAACTTAATAATAGCAGCTTAATGTTGCTGTGTTTCGTACGGTGAGTGTAGAGAACCGGAGACCCTTTTTACTAGAAAAGAGGCATTCCTCACGGCTGACAACGCATCTGCATTTTAATTCGTAAACGAAGATAGATATAGATGTCTATGGGCCACAGCAACCACTTACCATCAAGTGGACTGTGTGCTCGTTTGTCACCCTTATTCTAAAAAAAATATTAAATTTATGTTTTACTAGCAACCCGCCCGGCATATTACTAGAAGTAATATGGCATTATTTAGTTAATCGAAAATAATCGAAGACCATTTATTTTATAAATTTTTAGTATTTTCTAAGAAATTTTGACTGACAGACAGAATAAAATTTTGACAGATACAGACAAATTTTAAAAATGGTTGTTTATGTCTTGTAGCATGCACATAACTATCTAAGGTTAATTGAATAATTTAAAGAAGCTAAATTAATAGAAGCTAGTTATTTCAATATTACAGACAGACATTTCAATTTTATTTATAAGTATAGAGTATAGATAAATAATGTTATGTGGCTGTCAACCTAAGTGTATACGATATAATGTTTTTACAATAAGATCGAAACTAGGCCCAGAAGCATTGTCGAAGACAAGGGGTCATGTGATCAAATGATTTCAGATCCTGACCCAATAAATAACAATTTATATTTTTGTTAATGTTAGTTGCAGCTTGGATTCGAAACTTCACACAGAGAAAAATAATTAATAGCAGTAAACAGATACTACTAAGCCACTAAACTACTTCGGTCGTTCGATAAATTTATATCGGACACTTAAAAAGTCATAAGTAAAAAAAAATATAATCCTAAATACACTGTATTATATTTTTTAACTAAACGTATAATTGTCGTTACCGCTAAAAGTTCGCCATTTTAAATAGTAATCATTACAGAGTACGAGAGCTCGTGCTCTACTTTGTAACCAAAGTATCGTGTGTCCCAGGAAAAAGTGGTAAAAGGTCGAGTTCATTACCATTTTTATAGGCAAATTACAGTATATACCTGTTTAGAATTAAGTTACGTTTTTTATTCACCAACAAAGGTAGTCGAACTGAAAGTAAAATAATACTACTGTGTTCAAAATTTCCGCAGAGACCGTGAGATTTAGTCGGACTTCTAAGTTTACTGAGGAACATAACATTACTATCAAATACTATCTATCACATTTCGCCCCGTAGGTAAGAGGCGACTATGAGAAAGGCTAAGCTTATGGCTTCCTATATATGGTAGCCCTCTCGTTTACACCATACGTGAAATACCCAGATCGACGACGGAAAGCAACATAAAATTTGGGGAACGTGCAGTACTGCGATCATCAATCCGCCTGCCAAGCGGATCGATTAAGGCAAATCTTACCTACAATCAGATAGACCTATGTCCAACTGTGGACCACCAGCTCTTAAAAGGCTGATGAAAAATTCAATATATAGTATAATATAACAATTATTTATTTAATTCTAAATATAAATATAAAATAAAGTAAAGTGTAGGGCCGCCCGCAACTAGATGGAGTGACGACCTGGTAAGACATGCAGGAAGTCGATAGATGCAGGTGGCTTAGGACCTCGCTTTGTGGCAGTACTTGGGGGAGGCCTATGTTCAGCAGTGCACTTAAGAAAGGCTGTAATGATGATGATGATAAATAAAAATAAATCAGTTTGGGAACTAAAATGGCGTCTATTCAATACAGGAAGTGAAAACTTCATAGCGGTAACCATAACGCTGATTTTCAGAACACATCAAAACATAGAGTCAATAAAGAAAACTTAACTAATAAATGTCTCCAACATGCAAATATAAAAAAATATTAAGATACACAAAGATTTAAAAAAACTACTAAAACGACTGAAAATCGACTGAAAATCAAATAATTATTGGTAGTTAATGTTTTTAAATTCATTGAACATTTTTTAAGATTGTGTTGAAGCTCCACTGTTAAAAAAAACCAAATACATATATTATAGTTGTTGACGAAAATAAGGTATCTATTTATACATCGCATCCCACCAAGAATTTCTAATTTAAGCTACTTGTTCTATTTTATTACGGTTAAATGTTGTAAAGCAAATATTTACAAATGTTTTCATTATTTTGATATTCAATTGTTTAATGTAATAAAATAGAACAAGAAAGTCTTCGGCATGAAAGTAAAAATAAATATTTTCGATTATTTTTGCAATACCTAAAAGACGCTAAATTTCAGCGAGCACTGTCAAATTCAATAGGAGTGACAGAAAAAACGCTACTTGGTATAGAAGGGCAAAATAAATTATTTAAGTTAAAGTAAAATCACTTTATTAAAATTAAAATAGCCCAATATCTTTATTAACATGTGACACATAATTGTACTTATTATGCATTATTTTATGGAAATCTGAGAAAGTTGAAATTTTAAATATTTTCAGAAGCTACTTTGCAATTATTCTATTGAGATATTCTATTTTCAACACAGTTGATCATGAAATCCTCCTTTCCATACTGTCTCATTTGAATTTTGGTCCTACTGCTTTGGAATGGTTGCATCTTATCTTCGCGGTCGACAGCAGTCAGTCTGTGTGGGGCAAACAGACTGACTGTTCTCCTATATTTTTTTCAATTTTTATAAACTTTATTACCTCCATTCTCGACTGCTCGTATCATTTGTACGCCGATGACCTTCAGCTTTATGTGCAAGCTGAAATGGGTATATTCATAATGGGATCAAAAAATTTAACGACAACTTATCAGCTGTCAAAGATTGGTCTACTCGTTATGGAGTTTTGGTCAATCCTTTGAAATGCCAAGCTATACTGGTGGGTAGCTCAAGGATGCTGGCTAAGATTACTCTTGCAGATTTACCTCCTATTTATTATGATAGTATTATAATTTCGTTCAGTAATTCCGTTAAAAATCTTGGCCTACACATCAACAGCACGTTTAATTGGAGAACCCAGGTTTCAGAAGTGTGTTAAAGTGAAAAGTAAAAGTAAAATCTAAGATCATATTAGTCCAATCGCTCATTTTACCCATAATTGATTATGCACATGTGTGTTACCCAGATCTGTCCCAAGATCTTTTGAACAAGCTGGAGCGCCTTCTTAATAACTGTATATGATTTATTTTCGGGCTTCGTAAGTATGACCATATTTCGCAATATAGATCTAAGCTAAATTGGCTTACAATCCGTCAGATGCGCAATTCCAGAATATTGCTTGTTCTTTTTTCCATTTTAAATGACCCATCTTCGCATTCTTATCTTAAGAGTAAATTTAACTATCTCTCCTCATCTCATGATAGGGTCCTACGTTCTTCTTCTAACAACTACATCTGTATTCCTGTTCACTTCACTGAGTTCTATGGTAACTCCTTCACAGTTCAGGCTACACGCCTTTGGAACTCTTTGCCCGATAATATTAGAATTTAAATTTAAAAGCGCCCAATAAGTACGCTTTTAAAAATTGGTCCGTAATCATCTATTGAAGACAACGCATTTTACATGATTCATCCATTTAATATGTATTGCTAAACAAACGCATATATTCATAGTTATTTGTATGTACTAATTATATATGTATTTAAATATGTATATTTGTATGTATATATTTGTATATATATATGTATGTATAGGTCATATATGTATAGTTTATTTATAAGTAAAATGTATATTATGTAGTTAATTACCATTTTGTGTAGTGTTATTTTATTCTATATTGCCACACCTACGTCAAATTCTCACTACTCCATGGGTTGACTGGTAGAGAATGCCTCAAGGCATTAACTTCGCCCTTTGTATTATTTTGTTTTTAAGGAATGCAATAAAGAATAAATAAATAAATAAAATTGAGTGAAATTTGAGGAATCGTGTTTTGAAAACCGCCACCTGGAATACGCTCATTTGTAAGTACAATTTTTTTCGATAACGATGTGAAGTCACAAAACCATCACCATGCAGATCAATTTGGCTCTATTCAGCCTCTTAATATGGACATACCTCGGGATTCAGAGATTTTAAAAGTTTTTATGCGCAGATACTGAAAAATATAATATTATATAATTACTTTCCCGTGTGAGACAACCTTTATTCTTATTAACATATTCCCATCACACGTAAAAATAATATCTACGTACAAACTTTCACATGGTAAATTTCTTTTTTTTTTACTAGCCTAAGATGGTGAAGCGCACTGACTTAAGTGTGTGTGTGTGTGTGTGTGTGTGATTGAAAAGCGTATGAGAATACGTGAAGAGGAATAAAGATTGAGTATTCGTAGTAAGTATATTTGGCTTCATTATCATCATCATTACAGCCCTTCACGGGCCTATATATATAGATATAGATATAGGCCGTTCCCAAGGAATGCCACAAAGCATGGTCCTAAGCCACCGGCATCTATCGACTTCTTGCATATTTTACCATGTCTTCCCTCCATATAGTAGGAGGCTGCCCTGCACTTCGCGTGGTTGCCACTCAAGAACCTTTGTTCCTATTATTTATCGATTTTATAGATAGTGTACCTAAATAGAAGTATCTGTATTTAGATTTCCCTCGCCAATAATGTTCTATTAAAGTCATACTTATAAAAACAGTGTTTTATTGTAATACATAATTATAAAATTCAGTATCACTTAATTAATAAAAATATGCAACAATAAAATTACAAAGGTATTGAAAACTATCGAAATCTAAGTAACAAGAGCATGTTGGTCGTTCGACATCTAAATTATATAAAAATGCATTTTTCAATTTCACTAATCAACGTCGCAGCGAAAATTTCTTCTTCTTTGGGAACTTTAAAAATTAATTTATTTAGAAAATAATGTTTACAGTTACCAATGTACAGATATTAACTAAATTAAGTTTTTCTATTCATAAAAATATTTATAATTGAGTATAAACTCTTAAAAAACTAAAATTCTCGTATATTTGAACGAAGTCGCCCCAACACCGACCCGCGGTCCACCCTCGACGATGTCCGAAAACGGACTGCGACAGAGCTCGCGGGGGTTTACAGGGCGACGGAGCAGGCACGCTCGCGCAAATATATTCAATTTCGGGAAAAATGATATTTTCTAGAGTAAAACGGGGAATAAAAATAAAACTCTCAATTAAAAATTTTAATATTTTAAGACCTTTTTTTAGTGTAAAAACTATTTAAAGCGCTTGTGCCGTTTTGGAGAAATTTTGGAGATTTTTTTTTTCTAATAAGGGGTTGACAAAAATACAATTTTGTTCAATTAAAAACACTTGAAATCTTTTTATTAAATCCTCTTCTGTCACCCTGTATTTTTCCTTTGAGGATTAAATGAACAGTTATTGTGATTCTTTTACTTAAATATTCAAGAACTAGCTTTTGCCCGCGACTTCGTCCGCGTGGAGTTCGGTTATATCGCGCCCATGTGTGAAAAAGAGTCTGCTGGTACAAGCCACAATTATAACTGGATGTCGCGGGCAAAAGCTAGTAAACTACAAAACTTTTTTATACACCACATTTTTTGCTAATCTATTACTGTATGCCAAAATTATCAGACTACTGGGCAAGCTTACGCGTGAGCAAGCCACATAGAATTGCCCGTGTGAAAAACAATTTTCTCTCAAGTCTATACCCGCAAATTTTAATGTCTGCCCTTGTGATTTGTTTATGGTCATTGCAAAGCAGACTTTGAGGGGAAACTGTATTCATTTGAATTCAAAGGGAAGATCATTCGGGATCAAGGGAATTCTATTTATAAATACAGTTTCTCCTTGCGTACATCCAGTTATAATTGTGGCTTCCACATTTGCAATGTAACGCTTTTACTTTTAGTCTGGTTCCGTTGCACAGTTGAGGAGGTTTTAAATTTCGCAACAACATAACAGGAGTGCCCACGCGCAGAATAAGCTTATGATGTGGAAGACCCGATGGTTTCAGTGAATTAAGAAATTCGACAGGGTAGTTAATTGCATCATCTGTGTTGACCACAGAGTCTATTGACGTGTACACCATTTCTTCCCCCTCAAAAGACATTAACAGTATATCGTTAATTGCCGCTGCTTGGTCGTTTTTCGGGGTTAGTATGGCACGTTCATACAACCATTCCATTGGCTTATCGTGGATATGAGCAATATCTGAGTAAATTTTGGATATTAACTCCTGTAACGTAAATACAACTGTGCACAAATTATCAGGGATGGTTATCATTCCGTCATTTATCGGGTAATCACCGTTGCCGATTTCAAGTAGGAGATTTGCAAATCCACCAGCAGACTCTTTTTCTCCTCAGTGTACCCGCATATTTTTCGAGAGCTTGAGGATTTTAGTTAGAGGCCATAAAGTGGATCACTTAAGACACGCCTTAACTTCATCTGCTCTAGTTCCTTTTGGCACTACTGGTGAGTCTGTCTAAATCTCCAGTCAGCAAAACCGTTACACCACCCATTAACTTCTTATTTCCTCTTATGTCTTGTAGAGTTCTGTTTAAAGCCTCTACGCAACCCTTATGAGCCATGGTTTTTTCATACCACACTATCATTTTCGAATGTTTTAATACTTCAGCAAAATTACTTTATTTCGATATATTACAAATGGGAGTATCAGCTGTTGTTAAATTGGTGGTAACTTGAAGGTAGCATGAGCAGTTCGTCCACCCTCAAGCAGTGTAGCTGCGATCCCAGAAATACAGCCAAAGCAATTCCGAGTACTTCTAACTTTGCTAATAGCAAATTTATGAGAAATGTTTTGCCTGTTCCACCGGGAGCATCTAAAAAGAATATTCCACCCTCATTTGATTAAATTTTTGTGTTAATTTGATTGTTTTCTTTTGGTTCGTCATTCAGTGATTCTTCATTATTTTTAACTGTGTTTTCTAATGATGCTCAGTCGTAACTTGTCTCTTTAAGAAACTCTCTATTTTCAAATTGTTGTTCTTTGCTTGGCTGAAGTGTATACTCTTTAGTAGCCGACCACTCAACGCTAATACGGCATCTTCTATTACCGAAAGGCATTTGTTAAATACCACATCTGTTATGTGCTCTACATTCACATCTCCCTGTCTTTCTATTTGCCTTTTAAAATCTTCAGATAGGTATTCTTTGAATTTCTTCCAAAGGCTTAAAGGGTCTAATACTTGACAGAACACTAAAATAATCGTAAAAAGGTCCCGAATCATTTGCGGTGATTGGCAAAGTGCCGCCTCTTCCATTGCTGCGAACAAATGCAGATTATCTTCAACCAAGCCGAGAGCTTTGCACGCTGATAGGAACGTGGAATATACATGACCATCTACAGTTTTTAACGCTTCAAACGAAATTGGACCCCGGATCTCATGAAGAAGCATGCGAACGTGATAGCATTCTGTATTGTTCGGATGCACAGTATAAACCCTGCCCAGAACGTGCTCTTTTTTGACCCCTGGCCAGCCTTCAACGTTTGCTCCTCTCTCTTTCTTTTGGAACTTTCTTTTTTCCCAAAAGTAGTATGCAGGTACATTTAGGTAGAGCAATGTTTTTGCTAAGTTACCAACTTTACACAAATCGAAAAAGGATAGGAGTGTGGTTGTTGGAGGACTATTCACTCTTTCACTCAGATTTTGCTCATTAAAATAAACCCTTTGCCCATTTTCCAATTCAAGGATTCGCCATACTGCCTCTGATGAACTTATATATCTTCCACTTGTGTAGGTTTTAACTTCATCCTTCTCATTCTCTAAAGCAAACGATGCCTGGTCTGAACCTTTATTTACGTATTTACAGACGTATTTTATTGATTTCACCGAATGACAATATTCCACATTTAAGTGAGCGTTAAATGTTTTTATAATACTGGATTATAAGGGACTACCAGTGATTATTTATGGTTGTGCCTTTGATATCAACATGCCGTGAAATGCGTCTATGTTTTGAAAACGGGGCATCTAGGCGTGTTTCAGAAATCGTTACTGGTGACGAGACATGGATCTAGCAATATGATCCGGAAAATAAAAGGCAAAAATCGGTATGGGTCTACTCAGAAGGACAGTTACCGACAAAACTGCAAAGACCTCGCAACGTCGGCAAAACAATGGTGGCTGGTTTTTTTCGCGTAGCGGACATTTGTCGACATCAATGCTGGAAAATTGTAGGTCAGTCAACTTTGAATGGTATACTACAGTTGCATTACCCAAAGCTTTTCAAGCTGTGCGGGAGAGAAAACCAAAGACCGGGCTTCGGGGAATCATGTTGCGTCACGATAACGCCTCTTCACATACCTCCTAGAACAAAAGCATTTATTGAGAAATCTGGTGTTGAAACTCCAGTCACCCACCCTACAGCCCTGACTTAGCTCCTTGTGATTTCTTTTTGTTCCCAAGAGTCAAAGAAAAAAATAAGGGATTTTTCAAGCGCCAAAGAAGCCGTGGATGCCTACGAAGAAGCGATTTCCGACCTGTCAGATCAAGACTGGCAAAAGTGTTTTCAGAATTGGTTTAGGCGAATGGAACTTTGTATAGAGCATGATGGAGAATATTTTAAAAGATGTAAA
>JAGSMP010002884.1:0-17380 GCA_029286625.1 Parnassius orleans
TCTATGTTTTGAAAACAGGGCATCTAGGCGTGTTTCAAAAATCGTTACTGGTGACGGACATGGATCTAGCAATATGAACCGGAAAATAAAAGGCAAAAATCGGTATGGGTCTACTCAGAAGGACAGTTACCGACAAAACTGCAAAGACCTCGCAACGTCGGCAAAACAATGGTGGCTGGTTTTTTTCGCGTAGCGGACATTTGTCGACATCAATGCTGGAAAATTGTAGGTCAGTCAACTTTGAATGGTATACTACAGTTGCATTACCCAAAGCTTTTCAAGCTGTGCGGGAGAGAAGACCAAAGACCGGGCTTCGGGGAATCATGCTGCGTCACGATAACGCCTCTTCACATACCTCCCTTAGAACAAAAGCATTTATTGAGAAATCTGGTGTTGAAACTCCAAGTCACCCACCCTACAGCCCTGACTTAGCTCCTTGTGATTTCTTTTTGTTCCCAAGAGTCAAAGAAAAAATAAAAGGCAAGTTTTTTTCAAGCGCCAAAGAAGCCGTGGATGCCTACGAAGAAGCGATTTCCGACCTGTCAGATCAAGACTGGCAAAAGTGTTTTCAGAATTGGTTTAGGCGAATGGAACTTTGTATAGAGCATGATGGAGAATATTTTAAAAAGATGTAAAATAAATATTAATATTATCTAGAATAATTTTTGTAAATCTTAAAACTTATTAAGTGTCCTACGTACAAAAAGTGGATATGAAACTAAAAAGGGAATATGTAACTTAATTTTTTTTAATACCTAACGATAAATTATCTGTATTTATGGACGAGAATCTCTGGCCACACGGTGTTGCTTTTCGCAAGTTTGTAAATTTCAGTAAAAAATCGAGTAATTGAATAAAATTAAAAATAAAATGTGTAGTCAAAATTGTAATAATAATATTAATTTAACTACAAAATTTGCTAGTTTTAACTGTAAAAGTGTTAATAAATCTATTGAATGTGTACGAAGTCTGTGTCAGAAAGTAGATATTACAGCACTCCAAGAGACATGGTTATTACTTACGGAATTACCAATACAGGGTGATATTAGTAAAGACTTTGGTTATCATCTCAAGTCTTCTGTGGATGCAACCAAGCTAGTTCGAGGCCGTCCTAACGGAAAGGCAGCTCTACTATGGAGAAAATCTATCTTTAATACCGTGTCTGTGGTGAAATGTTGTAATGACAGAATCGTGGCTGTTAGAATGGACTTAGTGGATAGATCGATTTTAGTTAGTTGTGTCTATATGCCTACAAATAGTTATGATAATTAAGCTGAGTTTTGTGAATGCATGAGTGAAATTGCAGCGACAGTAGAAAGATGTAACTTACTACTTTGGACTAGATTTAGTCGCCCCCAGTCTGAGACTTTGTTCAACAAAGTCTCGACTTCAGACACAAGTTTGTTCCGATATCAGCGACGTTTTTCCGAGAAATATTGGCACGGCCGGAGTATAAAGCATCACCAGTGCTGTGGTCTGCATAGCAATGAATGTTACCGGTTTGCAACATATCATTGATATGCATAAGAAACAGCGTTGGTGATAGCACGCGGCCTTGTGGAACGCCAGCGTTAATGGGCTTGTGTAATCGGAGCATGCACCGTCTACTACGACCTTGATGCTCTGATCTGCAAGAAAACTGGTGATCCAATTACACAATTTCTCGGGAAGCCCATAGGAAGGAAGCCTCGAAAGAAGCGCGTTGTGCCAAACCCGATCGAAGGCCTTCGCTACGTCTAAACTAACGGCCAACACCTCCCCCTTGCACTCCACTGCCTCCGCCCATCTATAAGTTTGGTAACCTAGAAGATCATCAGCTGAGCGACCTGGACGGAAACCGTACTGGCGGTCACTAATCAGCTTGTGATCCTCAAGGTACCGCATGAGCTGGCGGTTAATAAGAGTTTCCATTACTTTGGAGAACAAGGAGGTGATAGCGATAGGCCTGTAGTTGGACGGATCTGAGCGGTCGCCTTTTTTAGGGATCGGGTGCACCAAAGCTGTCTTCCATGATTTCCGGACTACGTCTAGGGAGTAGGAGTCATCCACCCTGTGCAGAGATGGCAGAGATGGCTGACAGAAGTTCCCTTGGACAGCCTTGGCGAGAGACCAGAAAGCACGTGTTCCCGAAGGGAGGCGAACTAGTTTCTCGCCAATTCTGCCGATGTGCTCTGACTTTGCCTTGGCAATGACACTTTTGAAGGACCTGGAGGCGGAATTATACTTCTTTTTAAGAGCGCTGGTGTTTACATCCCGGGACGTTGATGCGTCAGCCCACGCCCGGTAGCACTCCTGCTTATAGCGTGATGCAATTTTACAGGAGTGAATAAACCATGGCTGAGTTCTGCCTCCGATAGGCATCAAAGATGATGGAATAAATAATTCCATTCCCTGAAGTACCACATCAGCGACAGAATCACCAATAACGTTGGGATCATCCGGTGAGAAGCAAACCCGCCCCCAAGGGTAGGATGCAAAAAAAGACCGCATCCCATCCCAATCGGCCGACCTATAATGCTAAACACGGCGGCGAGCTGCAGATCGCAACTGCGATGGGAGCGTGAGTGGCACCGTACTCTGGATCAGACAATAGTCCGAAGAGCCAAGAGGGGCATCGATGGAGACCTGATATCCGTCCGGATGAGAGGTCAGCAGAAGGTCCAACAGGGAAGGTACATGGTCCTCCACATCTGGGATCCGCGTAGGCGAAGTAACCAGTTGTGTCAGACCATATGCCAAGGCAAAGTCATAAACAGATCTATCCGCATGATCGGTTAAACGGGAACCAAGCCATTCAGCGTGGTGGGCGTTAAAATCACCGAGCATCACGATCTCTGCGGATGGGACCTGTTGTAGCACGGCGTCTGCAGCCATTTGGACGTGGTCGATGAGTCGGTCTGTGTCAGCATTTACGCTATGGGACCTATAGAGGCAGCCGTAGACGCGGGGATGGTGGACCTTCAAGACTGCCGAGGCGTCGAAAACAGATGTCCTCTCTGACGTACACGCAAACTCCAGCCCAGGGCACAGGAGTGTTCAATTTGTACCCAGGTAGGAAATACAAGTATCAGCCGGAGAGGACATCTGTGTCTCGGTTAGAAAGAGCAAGGCCGGCTTTGCCGTCTCCAGATGGTAGTGGACGGCGTTAAGGTTTGAATGAAGTCCCTGATATTTCGAAATCCACGGAAAGCGTGGCAGGGGTTGCCTTTGTCTTTTTGCTCCGCTTGCCCCGAGCAGGTTTCCTCTTGAGCGGAATTTCACCCGCCCCCAGAATACGCGGGGCAGCCTGAGCACCCACGCTCATAAAAAAAAGGGTAGCATGGGCGTGGATGCTCAGCGAGGGATTCTCCAGGGATGCTGGTACCCTCCTAGGGTAATCTTCCGTTTAATTCCGCTACCATGTTGATGGGAGAATGGGCCTCCAGCCACCTGCACTCTCCAGGCGAAATGCAGAAGTAAACCTCTACTTCACGCTGGTATTCTGTGAGGTCGTGGTACCACCCCGGTTTGAGACGGCCCATCCATGCGACAGCAAAAGCTGCCGCGTGGCTTTACCACTGTTTAATATCTTCCTCTTTACTCAAATTATATTTATCCGCAGTAGATGAAATAGTGTTGTAGTTGTAGTAATAGTTGTACTTGTTGCACATAATTCCGTACGTTACTCACTAGAGAGCGCACAGAAAACCAGCTTCGTCGATAATAAAACGAAATAATGGAGAGTGTTAGAGATTATGCTTGCATTCCTTTGATGACATTTAGGATTTAGTTTTGTAGTTATAAGTTGATTAGTAATTTTTTGTAACATGTTTGTTAGTAGGTATTTGTTTGAATTAATAAATTTTATTTTTTGTTTCTTTTAATTTTCATGTTACTTAAGTATTTACGGCAATAATTTAGCCCCTGAGCTACTACGGCTGGTACGCGAGCAACCGAAGTTTGATCCCCGCAGAACCTACTAAAATTGCTATTAGTAATTTTAAGTGCCAATTTACAAGTTCGGTGATAAAGGAAAACATTGTGAGGAAACCTGCCGTCTGAGGAATAAAATATTTCGAGGAGATGTGAAGTCTGCCAATACACACTGAAGCGACGCGGCGGAATACTGCTCTAGCCGTGAAACGTATAATAATAGGACGTATAACTTAATTTCTTCAACATTATTTCACTAAGATTTAAAACTTGGAACCCATGGTTTCGAAGAATTGAACTTGTCTTATTTCGAAGAATTGAACATGTAAACCACAATCATCATAAATTCGTACCGGCTGGATTCGGTTCGGTTTGCAGTCTAAACGATGAATTGACGTGATGACTGAAGATTTGTTTAATTTTCTACGTCATCATTGATACCAACCCATTTTAAAAAGGAAGAAATTCTCAATTCGTCGGATTATTTTATATGTACGTTCAGCGATGATTCACTACCATGATGTCAGATATCATTTATTATTTATTATTTTTATTTTTGTTAGAAAAGGGGTACCTCATGGATGATCCAATATAAGTTTGAACAAGATCTGATGATGGCTTCGATGAGAAAATTATCTAAGTCTACATCTTGCAAAAGCATCTGCACGACATCACAGCGGTGACACTCTCTGTACGTGAGAGTTCAAGCGCCGGTGACCTTGAGCCGGAGCGTGTAACGCTAGGGTTGATACTGAACGGAAATGGAATATTATAGACTTGTGCCAAAGAAGATACATAGTAGGTATATGTTATTTAATGTAAACTTATGTATTTAGGTAGTGAAAGATACGTTCAATTTCAGATTAACTTTTATTAAATATCTTTACAAATGGGGAATATTAAAACTTCCGACAAAACAAAATATGCACGATAGTTAATGGTAATCTTAAATAATTAACCAACACTTAGTATTTCAATACGTAATAATAAGTATTAACTACTACCCTTTAAAAATTATTTACTCTTATATATTTTTGGCTTCTTCGATTACTTTTATAATTTTTATTATTATATCTAACAATTGCAAAAATTCGTAGCCGTATGTATAAGTTTTTTAGAAAATTCAGGGGAAAGCATAGGCATGGCATATCAAAGGTTTCCTGGGACATGGCGGCCAACAAGTTGTTCCCTATGTTTTGAGATAACGGCTGCCATCTTTAAAACCTGCAGGACCAGGCGTTAGTTCCCGGATTTTGGAGCTTTCACCCTGACATTTTAATACTTTTTCATTCACTTACGTCTTGATTAAAATAAATTTTACTCCGTTTTGATAGAAGAAAACTTTAATTTTAAGCCTCTTTTGTTGCACGAAATAGTGTGTTTAATCGTTTTTGTGACGACAAGTGAGTAATTTTGCTTTATTTTTTAATCTTTTAAGCTATTAAATAAAAGATAATCAAACTCAATATTAGTTACTTAGTTAATAAAATTAAATGAAAAGTTATTTAACTTTTTATTTTCCATACAATTAACAATATTAACTTTAGTTTTAAAAGAACTTAAATCAAATTCAGAAAGTTATAGTAACTTATACTAAGGAACAAGTCAATTTACATTTAAATAAATAATGAATAGAAATTAAATCATAGACTACCCCAGGAGGGTACCAGCACCCCTGGAGAATCCCTCGCTGAGCATCCACGACCATGCTACTCTACTCCTGAGCGTGGGTGCTCAGGCTGCCCCGCGTATTCTGAGGGGGGCAAAATTCCGCTCAAAACAATAACTATTCGGGGCAAACTGAGCAACAAGACCAAGGTGAGCCCTGCCACGATATCCGTGAATTTCTGCAACATCAGGGGACTTCACTCGAATCTAAACGCCGTCCACTACCATCTCGAGACGGCGAAGCCGGCCTTGCTCTTTCTGACCGAGACGCAGGTGTCCTCTCCGGCTGATACTTCGTATCTCTCCTACCCGGGGTACAAATTGGAACACTCCTTTGTGCCTCGGGCTGGAGTTTGCGTATACGTCAGAGAGGACATCTGTTCTCGACGCTTCAGCAGTCTTGAAGGTTCGGACCTGTCCATCCTTTGGCTACGCTTAGATAGCGACGACCATCCGCGCGTATACGGGTGCCTCTATAGGTCCCATGGCGGTAATGCCGAAACAGACCAACTCATCGACCACGTCCAAATGGCTACAGATTCCTTGCTACAACAGGTTCCATCCGCAGAGATCGTGATCCTTGGCGATTTTAACGCCCACCACGGCGAATGGCTCGGTTCACGTTTAACCGATATGCGGGGAGATCTGTTTATGACTTTGCCTTGGCATATGGTCTGACACAACTGGTTACTTCGCCTACGTAGATTCCAGATGTGAAGGATCATACACCTTCCCTGTTGGACCTTCTGCTGACCTCTCATCCGGACGGATATCAGGTTTCCGTCGATGCCACTCTCGGCTCTTCGGACCATTTTCTGATCCGGAGTGTGGTGCCACTCACGCTCCCCTCGCGGTTGCGTTCTGCAGGTTGCCGCCGTGTTTGGCATTACAGGTCGGCGGATTGGGACGGAATGCGATCTTTCTTTGCATTCTACCTATGTGGGCGGGTTTGCTTCTCGCCGGATGATCCCAGCGCTGTTGCTGACTCTGTCACTGATGTGGTGCTACAGGGAATGGAACTATTTATTCCATCATCTGTGGTACCCATCGGAGGCAGATTTCAGCCTTGGTTTGGTCGCTCCTGTAAGACTGCATTACGCAGTAAGCAGGAGTGCTATCAGGCCTGGGCTGAGGCTTCGGCGGCTCGGGATGTAAACACCAGCATGCTTAAAAAGAAGTATAACTTCGCCTCCAGGTCCTTCAAAAGACTTATTGCCAAGGCAAAGTCAGAGCACATGGGCAGAATTGGCGAGAAACTAGTTCGCCTTCCTTCGGGAACTGCCAGCTCCTGCGGTACCTTGAGGATCACCAGCTGATTAGTGACCGCCAATACGGTTTTGTCGGAGTCGATCAGCTGGTGATCTTCTGGTCTACCTGACTCATAAATGGGCAGGCAGTAGGTCCAAGGGAGGCATTGGCCGCTAGTTTGGACATTGAAGGCTTTCGATCTGGTTTGGTACAAAGCGCTTCTTTCGAAGCTCCTTCCTATGGGCTTCCCGAGAATGTACAATTGGATCCAGCTTTCTTGCAAATCGGACATCAAGGTCGTTGTAGACGGTACATGCTCCGACTACAAACCTATTAACGCTGGTGTTCCACAAAACTGCGTGCTATCACCGCTGTTTCTTCTGCATATCAATGATATGTTGCAAACCGGTAGCATTCATTGCTATGCGGATGACAGCACTGGTGATGCTGTTTACACCGACCGTGCCAATATTTCTCGGGAAAACGTCGCTGAATACCGGGAAAAACTTGTGTCTGAAGTCGAATCTTTGCTGATCAAAGTCTCGGATTGGAGGCGACTAAATCTAGTCCAGTTTAATCCTCAGAAGACACAAGTTTGCGCGTTTACCGCTAAAAAGGCCCTCTTTGTCGTATCTCCTCAGTTTCATGGCACTCCCATTGTTGCCTCAGCCAGTATCGGAATCCTCGGCGTCGACATATCGAGTGACGTGCAGTTTCGTGGTCACTTGGAAGAGAAGGCCAAATTGGCCTCTAAAAAGCTTGGCGTGCTCAGCAGAGCGGGACAGTATTTCATGCCGTCACAACGCCTGCAACTTTACAAGGCGCAGGTTCGGCCTCACATGGAATACTGTTCCCATCTCTGGGCTGGGTCTCCCCAGTGCCAGTTCCTTCCACTTGACTGCATCCAGCGCAGAGCGGCTCGAATCGTCGACGACCGAGTCCTTTCCGATCGGCTCGATTCATTGGCGCTGCGAAGAGATGTTGCATCTCTTTGCATTTTCTTTCACATTTACCACGGGGAGTGCTCTGAGGAATTGTTCGGATTAATACCAGCCGCCAAATTTCACGAACGCACATCGCGGCAGAACTCTCGATACCATCCACACCATCTGGATGATTGGCGGTCCACCACTGTGCGATTTAGAAGATGTTTTCTTCCTCGCACAACTTCCTTGTGGAATAGTTTACCACCAGCGATTTTTCCGGACCGATACGACTTAGGGACCTTCAAGAAAAGAGCCTACTCCTTTCTAAAAGGCCGGCAACGCATCTGCATTTCCTCTGGTTCCCCTGGTGTTGCAGTTGTTTATAGGCGGCGGTAGTCACCATCCAGGGTGACTCGCATGCTCGTTTGCCCTCTCCTATAAAAAATGGCGTCCGGGCGGCGTTTAAATGATCCTTAACGGACGCTCCCGGACGTCTTCCAAACTAGGACAAATCCGAGGAAACCGGACGGATGGCGGCCTAGATAACGCAAACTACTAGCCCTTGCCAAGCAGGGCAGTCGGCATTGTTTCACGCGCGCCCCATAGAGCCCATCCAGACACCCACATAGCCGCAAGTGATTTTACGTGCACACATGCTTAAGTGTCATTTCTTTTCGTGTAGTGTATATTTTCTTATTACTATTATTGACTAATTAACTGGCTTCTAAGATTACGTCACATAGTCACATTTCTGCTTTGGCAGGAATGCTTCAAATAAAAGAAATATAACGTTCGCCCTTATTACTTTTCGAGATTTTATTTACTATTAACAAAATTATATTCGTAAAATCCAAAGGATTAGAGAATCATGAAGAAAAGGACTCAATCCTTTTTTTGTATGATTGAAATTTGATAGAGCAAAACTAAATATTTGCAAGAGAAATTATGTGTATGTATCAATTTGAGGTATCGCGAAACGTTAATAGTTCGCAGGATATAAACAAAAAAGTCTAAGACGACGTCCGTAATTGAAGTGATATAGCTGCTATTTGATGTCATAAAATAAACAATAATATTAAGATCATAAAATCTCTTACTTATATTACGTAGGTTTATGAAAGTTTGTGATCATGCTTGCTAACAATTACGACGAATAAACGACTCAATGAATTTGAATGAAATTTGATGCACGGATATACCATATATTTGAATGGGAATATATTTGAAATGGGATATTTTTCTATTATACTCATGCTATGTTTACTTTTATCGATTTTTATTTTAGGAAATCTACCAGGAAAAAATGAATATAGTTTCTACTTCCACATGGACGGAGCTGTAGTGGTGTAATAAATATAATATTACAAGTTATAAAGACAAATGATATAAATTGAATTCCTAATATTGTTTTTCATACACGTAAGTGTGACAAATAAGCACACAGTTCACCTTTTATTTAGTATATATTGTGGCCTATAGACATCCATATATATCCTAGATCAAATATATATATCTAATTAAAATGCGGATGCATCGTCACCCTTGAAGACTATTATGATAGCCTTCTGTGGCTACAAAACAAAACATTCAAAAGTGCGGTATCTGAAATGTGATTCGTAGCTGTTCTAACAAATTCTCTTTGTCAAGTGCTTGCACTGCTATTTGATGGTGGGAATAGGTAAGAGGGTAGTACATACCCAGACGGACTCCTAGGCAAAAGAGGAATCCAACCACCTAGTAAATTTATGTGATAAATAAATAAAAAATTATGAGATGCCTATTCTTCTTCATCAGCCCGTAAAAGTCCACTGCTGGTAATGGGCCTGTTCCGTTGTAGGGAGGATTAGTCTTAATCTTCACGCTTGGTGTACGGGTTGACAATTGTAGTACTAGACGTCTCGCACCTTTGACGCCGCTACCCGTTATCAGCCTGGGTATTTTACGTCTGGCGTAAAGATATGTTTCTACTGAAGTTAGTGGAAGCCATAAGATTTTTCCGGCATTTCTTTATCTCTTACGACACTCACGTCGGAGTGACGAATTTCTAACATCGTTATCATACGATAAATATGAAAGAATTATTGGAAGGTTTGTACGTGGTAGAGCATTGCAGCAATATTATGGTTGTAGTACGAGTGGGTCGGCTTTACCAGGGAAAGACTACGCTTCCAAGCAATATCAGCGTAAAATAGCAGATTAATAAAAAAAAAAAGATACTGGGTTTCGTATGATGGGTATAGAGAACCGCAGACACTTTTAACTGGATACGAGGCTTTTTTTCATAGTTTTCAAGGGTAACAACAAATCTGCTTTTTGATTCTTAATCTAAGATAGATGTAGATAATTATGGGCCACATGATCCTTAAAATCAGATGGACTGTGTAATTGTTTCTCAAATTTAACTTAAAAAGTTAACTTTGTACCTTCTCTTTAAGAATAATAACGTTAAACTGCAGATCTAATAATCCATTGAACAGAATTATAACACTTCAGCTATAGTCGAGCGGCAGCAATTACGAATAATGGATTACGCCGAAACGTCTCATTGATTCGACCGAGCCTGGCCATTCGACTCGGATCGTTGGGTAAGTTCATTACAAGTTATGCCAGACACGGGGCGATAAATTCGAATTCCGATTGGTACATCTTGCTCCAACAACTCCTAAATATTGGTTACGATGAAGTCTCGATGCTTTGCCATAAATGTTCTGCGTATATGTAGATATTTTGATGGCTAGTACCTATAGATCGGTCATTATCTAACTTTGTTTCAAATTCATGCTTGCGATTGGCTATGTGCGATCGGATATATCCTTCACCTTCATTATTAAAGTAGTTACCCAACTTGTGACTGCGTGTACGTTCGGTCAGAATGTAAAATTTATTTTAAATTCATAATGTATTAAATGTAACGATAATGATATTAGTGATTTACCGTTACCGTTACAGCCTATAAAAGTTCACGGCTGAACATAGGCATCTTTCAAAGATTGCCTATTACATTTGGGGGATATTTGCCATAAATGCCACGCCTGGCAAGCGGGTTGGCAACCACAGTTTATTTTAATTTTAAGTAGTTATTAGGAAGATACTGCTGCCCATCTCCTGATTTGTTTGTCTGTGTGTTTTCTTACGACATCCACGGGATAGTGGATATTCTTACACGTGAGTGAATTACTAGACGTTGCCAGTATAATTTCAAAATAATTTCGTTGATTCTTAGAAGACACATAAATATTTCATGTTGTTGTGGTATTTTTATAATTACGTAAGTATTGGTGTTTTGTTTTTTAATTTCAATAGCCTCGCGTATCAAATCGGAATCGGTGTTCTTTTGCGAGGATTTATGGTCTATCAAATCTGATACAATGGCGAGGACGATCTTGAACATGTTCACAGACTGCAGACTTCCCAGAGCGTCGGTGCCTCACGTCAGCTATATGTTCTTTCACGCGGGTTTTAATGGATCTTACATCTTGTAGTTATTGATATAACTGGCTGAAAATTGTAAGTCTCAAGGAATTTGAAAAAATGTCCCAGTATTGTACAAACCTTATAGTTTTAATTACACCACTACACGGTACTGATTTATAATATCTGTGAAATATTATTTTTAAAATGATTTTTTTTTTGCGTTGTCTTATTAATGGTAAGAAAAAATAAACCATTACTAACTTTTTATAGAAGTAAGGTTGACAAATAATTCTAATATACTCTTGAAAAAACAAGACTAAATAAAGGGTACTGAAGCCAAATTGGTGGTTTTTAGAATTTTTGTTTGTCTGTCTGTCTGTCTGTATGTGTATTACCGATTCACGCAAAAACTACTGGACCGATTTCCATTAAATTTTATATGTAGGTAGTTAGTAACTCGGGGCAACTTATAGGCAACTTTTATCCGATTAACGAACTTAAAAAAGAAGGTTGAGTATTTTTTTCCTTTGGATGTTAATTTTATATTGCATATGATTATGTTAGTTAATAGGCGGGATGACGGCTGTTTTTTCAAATAAATATCATATTTGTAAATAAAGTTTAAAATTAGTTTTAACCTTTGCATAACAATTTGAAACTCTGCGGATGATATACGTTTTAGTAATCAAAACAGCGCCATCTATCATCAAATGAAAAAAGTCTATATTTTGCCTTTAGTAACTAATAAATTAAATAATATAAATAACTTACATGTATATGTTTAAATAATTACATTTATGAAATTATTTAAAAATCCTAACGTTTAATTTAATCGTTAATTCATTTTAAAAGTGTAATAATTAAAATTTAAAAATTAATAGATAATAGTGACATCTATCAAACGTATGAAAATTTATATTTTTTTGAACTAAAAAACATATCTATTTTCATTCGTTTGATACTATATCTGTATGTAAACTGATTAAAACTGGTCTGCCTGCAATTATTGAAAAATTCTCATTAAATCAGTGTTTCGTGAAATGGTGTCATTTAATGATATTTATCACTATTTGTTGTCCATGTCATGATATAGCTTAGCCAAATTAAAGAATAGAGATCGTTTAACGATATTAATAACTAAACACAACATTGCTATTTCATAATAATATGGTCATATCGTCGAATAGTTTTTCACCGTTAGCGGCTCTGATAGCGTGTTTTTTAACAGAAACAAATTTTTAACAGAATCAAAATCACTTTAAGCATTTTTTTTATAATAAATAAATGTTCCCGGCTTTGGGGTGGCTCTTGAGCCAGTCGCACCCCTACCTTCTATAGCTCATATTACTAGATAATATAGTTTTGGCTTTCATAGTTTTAATGTAATATAGCGCCCTCTTCTTTGTGCTAAATAAACTAATAAACTGATAAAATTAAATTTTAGAATGCTACTGAATACTTATTCGTGCAGCATCAAAAATTGTCACACTTAAAATATCTAGACCGGTGGCTATTATCAGGATGATTTACCACAATTACCACGTTTGGCAAAATGGCTAACAACACTTTTATACACAACACGTGTGTTTTGTGTGTATCCAGTACTGTGTACACAAAACTGAGATTAGGAGAGAAGCTCTTTAGTTGAATATATTGAGTGTCTGTCGGCATAGGTTTCATTTTACCAACTTCATATGTTATCACATTATCTGATGTAAATATTTGGAAATTAAGTGCACTGTGTGATTTTATCTCCATTTGATGGAGTAGTTCGGGGCATCGTTGGGCTTCTAATTACTAGGTAGATAATATGGTTAACAATCGTACAAAAGCTTTGTTTCAGTTTTTATGAATTTTGTTTAAACAAATACGAGAACCGTGTAGCTCGCCGTGAGATTTCATCACGGTAAGGGAGCAAAATGTGTACGAGTCCTTTGAGGACAAATGAATCTGTTATGGGAAATTTTACGTGCTGACTTACCGCGTATCCGGTGAAGTGGTGAAGAATAACTTCGTGGGCAAACCTCAATATCTGAGTAGTAGTTGAAGGATTGCGGCATACTCTTTTCTGCCCACAAACACTATAGGTAATGAGGAGCCCTGTGCACAGTAGTGAGACGTATGTAAGCTGCTACTTTTGTTTTTATACTTTTAATGAGACTTATAAATCAGTTTGTCATTTAAGATTTTGGTATTTTTGATTTTTCATATTATCAGACAAATCAAGATTTTTGTGACAGTCCGCGTTTCATAGCTCACATGATATATGTAAATGAACAGGCTGTTGCGAAAAAATACTTTAAATATCAAAGATACCAGATTTTACTCAAACAAAGGTTTATTTTATTTTACTTGTCAAAGGCGGTAATCAAAGTGATCCAAACGTAAATTTCATAGTACATAATCATCATTATATATTTTTATATATATTATGTTAATTACAATTTAAAGTGGCGATTTACCACGTTCTCGGCGGTGA
Source organism: Parnassius orleans (assembly GCA_029286625.1). NCBI lineage: Eukaryota > Metazoa > Arthropoda > Insecta > Lepidoptera > Papilionidae > Parnassius > Parnassius orleans. The sequence goes on from JAGSMP010002884.1 coordinate 13,648, forward strand.
AAGAAAACCTGCATATCTGAGAAGTTCCCCAGTTGAGTTTATCGCGCGTTGGCATTTTTGGCCAAAAGCTCTGTGGCATGTGCCCAGTAGTGACATGTATGTAGGCTGCTACTTTTTTTAATTTTAATCGGGCAATTATGCTGTTTTTATTTCATTAATTTTTTCGAAGATGTTACTTTTTTGTTTTCACACTACCGTAAATATTAACGGCAGCAAAGATTCGAAAGAATAGAACTCATTATCGTTATCATTACAACCTATCAAAAGTCCACTGAACTGAACATAAGTCTCCCCCATAAATTGTCAAATAGGCTGGATATTTGCTATAGTTGCCACGCTTGGCAGGCGGGTTGGCAACCGCAGCCTTTATTATTTTGAACTGTTGTCAGGAAGATGATGTTGCCCATCTCCTGTTTGTTTTCCTTTACCGCTTCTTAGGACACTCACGGAACGATATGAGTTGGCAGATTGCATTGATTTTATTTGTCCTACTTTTAAGGGTAACAAACAAACAGACGGTCCATCAGATGTTGAGAGGATGATGTAGTCCACAGACACATATATCTATCCTCGATTAAGAATCAAAATGCAGTTGCCTTTGCCTTTGCCACTGATGACAAAGTTGGAATGCCTCGTTACAAGCACACAGGGTCTCCGGTACTGGTCACTCCCCCAATAAAACACGGTATCATTATGTTATGCTGCTATTTGACAATGGTATTCTGTGCGAGCGTGAGAGCCAAGCAGATTCTGGTCGCGCAGTTTGATTTGTGCTGCAGTTATATAGACGTAAGACGTGGTGGAGCCACGCTGCGGCTATATTATGGTTGTAGCACGAATGGGTTGTCTCAACTGGGGAAGGACCACGCTCTCAAATAATACCAGCGTGAAATAGCAGTTTGATGCTGCTGCGTTTTATATGGAGAGTTTAAAGAACCGGAGACCCATTTTACTGGAAACGAGGCATTCCATCTTAGTACTCAGGGCAACGCGTCTGCATTCGGATTCATAATCGAGGATAGATGAAGATGTCTATGGGCCACAGCATCCACTTACCATCAGTTGGACTGTATGCTCGTTTGTCACCCTTATTCTATAAAAATATCTCAATACATAATTAATACATATTATGTATATAATTATTTTATATATTATTATTTTTATGATAATAATCAATACATACCGTGGGTGTAGTAAGAGGCGACAGAGGGAAACAAACCAGAAGATGCGCTGCAGCGCCTTCCCAATAACGACTAAAAATAAAAAACTGCGATTGCCAAACCGCTTGCCAAGCGTGGCAACTATGGCTAACATCCCCCATATGAGGCAATCTATAGGGGAGGCCTATGTTCAGCAGGGGACTTTAATAGGCTGCAACGGTAACGGTAACGGTAATAAATACAACATATTATTTCTAGTATTTGGCAACTATGGCAAAATGTCTCCCAAATCTTTATATAAAGTGAGTTTTTAATTAATTTTTAAAGCCCTTGCAAATTAAATCTATTTTTTATGATCTTTAGTAGGATTTAAATTAGGCAGATTTAAGCGCAGGAAAATTATGCTGTAGCATAATGTTGTAATAAAAAGGTTAACCTTAATTGCTGTACATAGTGCTTAATAAACAACCTTTGTACGCCAACCGAAAACCACAATGTTTTTTATATGTTTAAATTATTTTATGTTGTTGCTTACTATCACCATTACTCTGTATCAGTTAATTTTTCACGTGGCCTGAAGTTCAAAGAATATAGCCCGTGGATCCTAGGTTCGAACCCAGTCGGAGTATATAAATTTTGGAAAATATAAAGTCGTTGGTGCTGCGTCTGATCTCTCTCCGGAAGTATCCAGATACCAATTGAGGGAATAGGGAGCATACCTGTGCTTGCGCACACGCTCGTGCACTATAACCCTGTCCTCTATAGATGACTAGTTTCCTTTGAGACTGGCTGCCGGGACCGAATATCGGTCTGGAAATAATTTTCATTGGAAATTAATAGTTTGACCTACATACATATGTCTGTACGTACGTATGTACGTGCTTTTGGTACAGAACAAATGCTATGTAAAGCTGTGTGTCTATAATGTGTTCTATTAATGATGCACTGGCCCCAAAGGTTCTTTTGTTTGTGACTATCTTAAAGGTACTAAGGCAAGAATTCCTACAAAAGATAGAAGAAATACATACATACATACTTCTTCTTCTTCTTCTACTATGCGTTATCTATGCTTTTTCTATGTGGCTTATGCCAGGGTCCGCTTTCCTGCTCATCTGTCCCCAATTTTTCCGGTCTGAAACGTCCTTGATAATGCGGATTGACGATACAAATCTTTAGGCACGCAAAACAGGCATCTCTCCATTTTAATATGGTATTCCTAGTTGCTGGTATCCATGGGATACTTTCATTGAGGTAGACCACTAGCCCGTTCGTCTTGTTAATGTTTTTTTAATAGAATAACGGCCAAATACTCATAAGCTACTCAATTTTAAGATGTCAATAAGTCCCGTGGTGTCACAGTCACTTTGACTAAAAAATAATAGAGACAGCACGAGACTTAACGGCAACTTAAAATTGAGTAGCGTTTGAGTATTTGGGCATATGGGTGACAAATAAGTACAGTCCACCTGATGGTAAGTGGATGCTGTGGCCCATAGACGCTTCATTTATTCTCAATTAAGAATATAAATCTAACGTTGTCACCCTGGGGACGAAGATGGCATGCCTCGTTACCACGCTCACCATTTGAAACACAGTATGCGCGTGTTATAAAAATGTATTACTTGTAGATGATAATGAAATCTGTTTTTGTTACAGAAATCGGAATGGGCGTTACAAAACATCCAGAATCAGTGACAGCACCAGTCTGAGATGAAGTTACCTTTGAATGTGCGGTAGAGGTGCCCGGTGAGAGGTTAACGTGGCGGTTGTTATGTCAAAGATACTATTTACTTTATATTATAAGTCCTGTATACTTTATATTATTTATTTACTAAATTACTTTCTTAGAAGCCAAACTATTGTTATGTCATAGGATACTATTTACTTTATGTTATAAGACCTGTATACTTTATATTGTTTATTTACTTAAAAGCTAAATTACTTTCTTAGAAGCCAAACTAATGTTATGTCATACGATACTATTTACTTTATGTTATAAGACCTGTATACTTTATAAATCAAATTGTTTACTTCTCTAACGTTAAAACCATAGCACACCTTAACTTTGAACTGCAATCCATGTTCCAAAAACCAACAGAAACGTTAACCGAATATTTTCACAGAGTCGACCTTTGTCGCTCTAAAATAATTGAAAAGTTAAACGCTGAAATATGCGAGAAGACGTTATTAGGTCGCTTAGCGACAACGGAGGAAACGGCTCTTAACGTTTTTATTAATGGCATTACCTCCTTATGATAACCCTCTTGTCCTTTGCAATAAATCAATGGGTATTGCAGAGCGTCATAAAACTTGTGTGTATCGGCTACCCGTTGCAACGTATCATCACGTGCTCGCAAGATAATGTCTCGTGAAGAAAATTGACCACTAATTACGGCTGCTATTTCGTTTATCAAAAATTGTAGCGCCTTTCATGCTCCTCGAGGGGTCCGATCTGCGTGAATGACGACTTTATAAACCTCTTCAGGTAGGTTTTCTAAAGCAGTTTTAAATGTTTTGACTAAAATGTTACATGCTCAAGGATCTTTGAATTTTGAACACTGTGTCTCTCTCAA
>JAGSMP010002885.1:0-16045 GCA_029286625.1 Parnassius orleans
GTCCTTTGCAATAAATCAATGGGTATTGCAGAGCGTCATAAAACTTGTGTGTATCGGCTACCCGTTGCAACGTATCATCACGTGCTCGCAAGATAATGTCTCGTGAAGAAAATTGACCACTAATTACGGCTGCTATTTCGTTTATCAAAAATTGTAGCGCCTTTCATGCTCCTCGAGGGGTCCGATCTGCGTGAATGACGACTTTATAAACCTCTTCAGGTAGGTTTTCTAAAGCAGTTTTAAATGTTTTGACTAAAATGTTACATGCTCAAGGATCTTTGAATTTTGAACACTGTGTCTCTCTCAACTCCCTGGATAAATTGGCAGCGACGGCCTACCTCAATTTCTTCGTCACCCATAAAATATACTTGTAAAAATTTATGCAGTTCGTTTTCAGCTGGAAAAAATGAACCTATTCTATGATAAATTTGCCCTTGCACCGTAAATATAGGCGAAAATCGCGGGATTATTATTACCATACCATAACCATAGGGCATCGGTCTTGTGAGGCGCTATTTCTAATCCCAACTCGTGGATTTTGGCGACGACGACTTCCGCCCCGAGTTTGGCGAGCCCCTTAGCCTCGTGATCCCGCTGGCAATCACCAATGTGTCGTCAGCATAGCAGACGATATCTACGCCAGCGGGAAGATCGATTCGCAGAACCGCATCATAGGCGAGGTTCCACAGTAGCGGCCCCAGCACCGAGCCCTGTGGCACCCCACGTTTGATCTCCCTCCGGATCTTCCTGCCATCTTGCCCCATGTACAGGATGTACCTGTCGCGCGTAGTCCCTGATAGTACCTTGCAGGTAAGGCACCTGATGATGTGCCAGTGCCCTCCTGATTGCATCCCAGGGTGGGAGTTGTTGACGATATCAAGACTTATCGCCAACGCCACGCCACCCTGGGATACTGCTTGTACCGACAGGGAGCGGACGCGCATAATCGCATCTAAAGTGGAACGCTCCCGTCGGAACCCAAACTGGCTATCGGCCAAATCGGACTGACGCGACAGATGCCTCGATTGAGCCGACTGGCAACTATCCTCTCGAATAATTTGCCAATCTCGTCCAACAGGCATGGGGCGGTACGCAGAGGGAGAATCAGCGGCCCCGCCCTCCTTCTTCAAGAGGACCAGCCTTGCTTCTTTCCAGGCTGTGGGGAACGTGGCACAGCGCAGACAGCTGGTAAACAGCTGCCTGAGCCTGTCCCCCAAGGCAGCCAGACTCAGCACTGGGCCCGGCCCGGTATTCCATCGGGCCCCGGTGCTGTGTTCCGGCTTTAAGCGGCTAACGGCTCGGTCCATCTCTTCGACGGTCACCCCATCTCATCCTGCCACTCCCATGACGACGGTAGGTGACCTGAGGGACTTGACCGGTCCTCTGGGAAGAGCGTGCTGATCACCCTTCCCAGAAGATCCGGATCAAGAGTCTCCGCAGGGGCGACCAAGGCCGGAGCTGCCCAGTACCATCCTGTATGGACGCCCCAGGGATCTTCGTTGAGTCCCTCCAGAAGCTCTTCCAGGACCGAGACCCGCCGTTGGCTATTGCATTTGTAGCGCCTTTGTAGCCGCTCGGTATGCACCGTAGAGTCTGGCTACCTCCTCTCACCGTCTTCTCCTCGAGATCTGATGTACTGGCGCCGACTCCGCAAGCAGAGCGCACGAGCCGTGCGATTTCGCCGACCACCAGTACACTGCTCTGCGCTGGGGCGACTGGTTTTGGGCATTGAAAGGTCGCAAATTTACGCCATCGTACCCCGAAACCAGTTCGCTTCCACTTCAGGATCGGACTGAACTCTTCGACGTCATCTGGCCAGGACGCGACGATGGCGGCGGCTTCGAGCTTATCTCGGTCGAGCCGCTTAAGACACCAACGCCGTGGTGGGCTCCCTCGGCGACTGGGGTTACTGTTGGGCTGGCGAAGTGACATCGAACACGATGTGGCGGTGGTCGGACAGTGTGACCACCTCCTCCGCCACTCGCCAGCCTGACAGCATTTGTGCAGGAGGAGCGTTGCACGTAAGATCTACGATGGACTCCCTGCCACCGCACACATGTGCTTACGGACCCCTGATTCATTAATCGGAGGTCCAGCCCAGGCCCATTCCATCACTGTCTTCCTTCGGATCGTCTCTGGAGTTGCCCCAAGCCCGGTGGGCGTTAAAATCTCCTAGAACGATCAACGGACGAGGTTGACATTCGCGAACACAGTTCGCCACCGTCTAGGTACGCCTCGTAGTCGGCAAGGACCTATTGAGAGACATAGCAGCCCACTATGGCCAGGGGCCCCATTGCACTGCAATGAAGCCCTGCCCCTTCTCAATAGGGCGCAGCGTGGGCCTCCTCTGCACTCCAGTAGATGGCTACAGAGCCCACATCACCGAACCAGCGAGGATGGTCAGGACGGAATAGGGCTCCGCATTATTGTGGTATAACCCGCCACTCCACAATGGTCTGCATAAGCAGATGTTGCATTGGCAGTGGTTCAGGTTGCCCTGGAGGACTTTAAGGTGTGTGAAATTTATTTTTATTTTTCGACCACCTCCATTGCCGAGTTAGGACTCGGTGCAGGGACTGATGTCGCTGCGTCCGGCTTATTGATGGATGCAGACGGAGTCTGCTCGTTCTTCCCTTGCTTTTTTTAGAGGTGGGACGCACTTTTACCCAGTCTGTGGCTGGCAGGCCGCCGAGATCTGAGCACAGAGGACACTGGTTCCGACGCAGTGCATTGTTTGGCTCCGTGCCCAGGCTCACCACAAGCGTAACAGCGTGCACCTCTATTTACTTCATTGGGGCACCTCACAGCAACGTGCCTCTTTCAAGCGCATCGAAAACAATGCATGGGCCTGGCCTAGTACCTCCACTCGGCTGACCCCAACCGACCCGTACTCTCCCAACGGCTGCAATCTGCGGATCGCCACGACGACATCGTACCCAGCACGTCCCATGCTAGTGGGTGTTCGTCGGACTTCCCGACTTTTATGTTGTCTACTGAACAACCCCCTGCTTCAGCCATCGCCACTGCAATCTCTTCAGCGCTGACGGCATCGTCGAGGTCCCCAGCCGAACGTCGCTTGTTTTGATTGGGCGACTAATTCGCACGTTCAGGTCCGAGAGAACCTCTCGCATCTTTGCCGCCAGCTTGTCCGCCTCTCCACAGTCCGGACACGTTATCTCCAGCAGGAGTCCTCCAGTAACTCGCGCGCTTAAGAACAACGTTTCTATGCCAAAGTCTGCCAAATGGATTTTGGCTTTGGCTTCTTCCATTTTAGCATAAGTAACGGAGGAGTTTCAACACCGTGACTGTTACTGCCGCAGAAGTCGGGGCACGCAAAGTCCTTTTCTTGTTGCTTCTCTCTCTTTATTGTGCTCAAAGTCGACGCCGTCGCGTTGGACCGCTTTTGGGTGTTTTTTGCTTTTCGGCTTTTTAGTTACTTCCACCCACGAGCTGATATTCGGTGCTGAATTATCAACACCGGTGCAGCTACTGGGGAGAGCGGCCAGCGTGGAAAGGCGGCTTTTTTTCCTCTTCACTTTTGTCCTTAGCCTTCTGCGGCTGCAGTGGTGCCTGTGCTTCCAACGGTTGGGGTGGCGGTGCTGACAATTGCGGCGACGGTGTCTGCGGCTTATTCGCCCTGCCAGTGGAGGCCGGATAACCCTATCTGGAAATATCTTGGCTCAAAGATTGCCAGCTTTCTCTCAATTAGGATCCGATGCGCTCCATGGAGGTCCTCTCTCCATGCCAGGTTTTTGTTGCACTCGCACCGGTCGATTCGACATACTTGCTGTTTCGGTGGATCAGCTTTTGCGTCGCTTGCTTACGGAGGAGATTAATCTCTTTCGTTAAGTTTTCGGTTCTTTTGGCAAGGCTGGCGAGCTGTGATCGCGATTCCGTATTTTCCTCTCTAGTCTTTTGATATTCTCGCTGGTAGCGGTCCTTCGCGCAAGTACTTCAGCCGCCTTTATATTAAGTACGGCTAACCTATGCCCCTCACAAAATTGCCCTTTGGTTGGGAGCGATCCGCTACCTTTTCAACGGCCCCAAAGGTTGAGGTCGATTTGTTGACCGAGCTCCCCGTTACTATGAGTCGCCATTTCGGGCCAACCTCTAGGTTGGGCAGATTTTTTAGCCCTGGTGTTTGTGGGCGCTACGGAGGGGTCGAAAAGGTCTTCCTCCGTTTCTATCCCTGTAGCGGCCCCTTCTTCAGAGGCTGTGGCCGACACTGCCGCAAATTTGGCGGCCACAACCGCAATGCTTGGGGGCTTGGCCCTTCTCTTTTTTACCCCTTCCGGTGGGGCCGATGTAAGTGAAGCGAGTGAGCCATCGGACCCACCTCCATCGCTTTCAATAGCCTGATTTACTGGCATATTAGGGCGTTTAGAACGCCCACGTTTGTCTTGTGTCGTCCTCCCCGACACGGCTCCAGTCTTCTTACTTTGCCCCGTGGATGTTGTGGGGCCCGCGGTTGACACTTGTGCATCCCGCGATGCAGTGGATTGCCCCCCAGATACGATGGGGCTGACACAGCGCCTACGAAGGCTGCTGGGGTGACTCCTGCTTACCAATGGATCGGCGGGACCACCCTGGGGAATCGATTTTTGTCGCACTGCATATTTTGGTTCCTTTTGTGGTGGTCCCTGAACCCTTCCCCTGGCTTGGGACTGCTCCCCAGCCATTCATCCCTCGGCACCTTATACCTTAGGATTGGGGTTATTTTTGAAGAGGTTCTTCCTCGCGAACCTGCAGCCACCAGGCCCAGGTTACGGGCTTACGGGTTGTCCGGCATTGCGCGCTTGGCACATCGCCGCACAGAGATCGCCCGGTATCGGTGCGCTTGGCACATCGCCGCGTGAGTTGCATCCCCTGTCCGCTCTAATCAAAGAGCGATACCGGGAGCAACGACAAGCCTGTGAAGGCCCATCTCTTAGAGCATTAAGCCCCGGCAGTCCTAATGGAACCGGGTACGCCAAACCCCGGCAGTTTTGGTCCGCGGTGGTTTCCCGCTACCACCCATATCTGGGTGGCGTTCCCCTATCCGCCACCTGGGGACGCGCCCGATGGGAGGACTGGCAACTCCACACGGGAGCTTGACGCTCTGCCTGTTCAAGACGCCTTTGCTGACTTTGAGCAGGTGTTTCAGTAGCTCTTAAAGTAGATTGACGCTCTGCCTGTTCAGACGCCTTTGCTGACTTTGATCAGGTGTTTCAGTAGCTCTTAAAGTAGCTTGATGCTCTGCTGTTCAAGACGCCTTCGCTGACTTTGAGAAGGTGTTTGAAGTCTTAAAGTAGCTTGACGCTCTGCCTGTTCAAGACGCCTTTCCTGACTTTGAGAAGATGTTTCGGAAGCTCTTAAAGCAGCTTGACGCTCTGTCTGTTCAAGACGCCTTCCTGACTTTGAGAAGATGTTTTGGAAGCTCCAAAGCAGCCTGACGCTCTGTCTGTTCAAGACGCCTTTGTTGACGTTGAGAAGGTGTCTCAGATGCTCTAAAAGCAGCCTGACGTTCTGCTTGTTCTTCCTTCTCAGTTCAGCATCTTCTAAAGATTCTAGCGATCGAGCTAATCTTTTCGCTTGTCTTGAGAAGATACTTGAAAGGCTGGACTTACGTTTTCGAGGCATTATGAAGTAAGAAAACCTATTTATGAAAAAACTAAAATACCTAAAAGGAATTAAATTTCCTTTTAAATATTTTTTTTAAAAGAAAATCCAAAATATCTAAAAGGAGTAAATATTCCTTTTAAATATTTTTTTAAAATCAAAACAATAAAACCAATTCAAGACACAACACGAATCCGAAAACGATAGCCAAAAAAAAATCGAATCAACTTAAACCAAATCACAAAACAAATCGCAGAAAACCGAAATGAAAAGTAGTCAATATAAATATAACCAACGAAAAGAAGTAAGTGTATAGGTATCGTATACACTATCTATACTATTAATATTCCTTTGAAATATTGTTAAACAACCTAAAACAACGAAAACCAATTCACGATTCTAAATAAACAAAATCCAAAATCAAAGCCAGAGTCTAAATATGTATAAAGGAATACCAACCAAATCAACAAAACCGATACAAGAAAATACACAAATCCGAAAATGAAAGCCAATATAAATCCATTCAACCTTAACCAAATCAAAGCAAAAATAACAACCGAAATCGAAAGCAGGTAGTCGAATAAGCTACGAAATAGAAACAATTTAAGCGTATAGGTACCGTATGCACTATAAGTTGACGCGCGGCTCAACGGCGGGAGCAGTAATGTCAGAAACATTTCTTTACCGCGTTTTAAAACCTAGTAACGACATCTAGCGGAATCAATTTAAACTATGTATACGTTAGTTAATAAGAACTCTCAAAAATATTTTATAATTTTACAACAATTTTCTTATTGTAATACCGATTCATTCATAACCACATATAAGAACTGTATTCATTTCCGTTCAATAAATATTACTAAGGCTTATTATAAGGCTTACTAAGAACTGTTTCTACCATTGTTAAGTAATAGTTAGGGTGAAAGCGTGACAGGTGGTGATAGTATTTCTGATCCATACTTATAATCACGCATGTAATTCCTTGGGGTAGGTGAGCATCAACGGATTACTTAATATCGTCTGCGAGGTTATCGCTATTCTGTGAATTACGATGCACCAAAACGTTTGAAGAAAATCTGGTGAATTTTATGTTTTTATCGCTCTCTTCCCGGTCCTGCGTGGAAAAATACAGATCCATACATTTTTTATCTTAATTTTGGTAAAAAGACATAATAATCCAGATATTCTGACCTTCTGTGTTCGTCCGTCTTGTAGAATCACGGTGGCGCCACCTAGCTGAATTTAATTTTGCAACATATTCGATTTTCCCACGGGAATGATATGTTTTTCCGCTGAAAAAAGTAGCCTATGTCACTCTACAGCCACCGAACTATCCCCATACAAAAAATCATGCCATGCCGACGCTCTGTTGCGACGTGAAAGAAGGACAAACAAACAAACAAACAAACACACTTTCGCATTTATAATATTAGTATGGATAGTAACAAAGAATTAATAATGAACAATGATCTATTTGCATTTCTTTAACAGGTAATATTACGAATAATGTACTTTCAGGAAAAGTAAAAGATAAAATTATAGCCAACTGGGCAAAGGCCTTCTCTCGTTTCCGAAAGGGTTATGAAGCGATTAGTAGACATTACATGTCTCGAAATATTTTATTTATTATACATGCGGGTTTCCTCACGATGTTTTTCTTCACCGGCGAGCACGTTTACTTTAACACTTAAAATTTACATTTAAATATATCATTGATCCGATGGGATCTGAGCCAGGTTCGCGTACTGTGTAATTTACAATGACCGTTTAGCCCCTGAGCTACCGTCAGTTTACTTTCAGAATAATATTTAACAATCTTTAACAATCATTGAGCTGTATGTCACTTAAACAATATTTAGGTCAAGTCATAAATGTACTATATATATTACATAATAATAATAATAGTCATTTATTTCAGGCTTTACACCCATTTCAAATATCACTAAATGTTAAAAAATAAAATGAAAATAGTTATGCAAACCACAAGACCATAGGGTTGTTACGGTTCGGATTTAGAGAGGGCTGCATAAGCATTAGACAGTATCCAGTAACTGTAGAGTCAGCGCTTTTGGTTGCATGAGATATCAGGCAGAGCTCATGGGAGCGGACACTTCGTTCTGACATCGACTTCGTCAAGACGTATTAATTAAGTAGTTATAATTTTAATTGTAATTAAGAAATAAATAGATTTTAAATAGTTTTAAAAATCATTTTACGTTCCCGTAATCTTGACTGGCGCAGCCGGTAGGATCGTCACACTTCGGTAGCGTTGCGTCCTTCGCGAATTCGATATAAAACTCTGTCGTAATCGGAGGTCCGCGGCGCGAAGAAAACCGAGACGATCCTCGAACCAAAGAAATTTGTCAAGGAAGCGGAGCTGATCCTGAACCATGAGAGCAGCTGGCGGCTGGTGAGTAGAACTTTTCACCATCCTTTCCACTACCTCGACGTTCTGTTATCTTGAGATCGAACTTCTCATTTTAACGTATTCTGTTAAATAGTTTAAAAATTAAATAAATAATTGTATGTAATAAACAATTTGAGTTTTACTATTTTTATAATTTGCAAATTATAAACAAATTATAGTTTTACAAAGAAATAGTTTTATTAAGCATATACATTTTATTTCTTAATAATTGTGATATTTAGGTTTCTTTTTACATTCATTTTATTTTATTTTGTGTGTGTAAATTAATACATAATTATGGAGAATATCAGACTTATTCCGGTGAAATGATTAAAATCATCCCTACGTTTGATGGAGATAAACGTCATTTAAATCTATTTTTAAGAATGTGAATATGTTATAGCTAAATTTACTGGCACGACGGAACAGAATTTGTACGTGATGAATACAATAACAAGCTGCCTTATCGGCAATGCAGCTGCATTAGTCGGGGAGCGCGATGATATCGAAACGTGGGATGAGTTTAAGCAATTATTAATTCAGCATTTTGAGACTCGCGTAGTGAGGAGTGTTTAAATATCGAACTTGAGACTTTAAGAATTAAACCCGGAGAAAGTTATTTAGATTTTTGCTGTCGAATTCAATCTTTGAGATCAATTTTAATAGGCAAAGTTAATCGGTTGTCTGACTCAAATATGCGCTGTAAAAAGGCCATTTATGAAAATACATCATTAAACGTTTTCCTGTACAATTTACCGGAACATTTAGTTCGAGGTGCGTCTAAAGGCCCCAAATTCATTAGAGGATGCGCTCCACTGTAGTAGAAGAAGTTAACTCATAGTCAGTACCAAATGAGAAACAAAATGTCTGGATCTAATCTCGCATCTCATTCACAATCGCATAACGCATCCCCATCATTTAAATTCGGTAATAATAATACTCAACCTCAACATTTTTCTAGTTTTAAGCCTATGCCAATGAACCAACCACCTAGATATAATTTTGGCATCCCACCGAATAAGAGGTGCAGATGCCGCTTCCACTCAAGGTCAGCAGCGACAATTTAACAATTTCGGAAATTATTATCGACCACCACAACCTAATAATAACCAAATGAAATTCGGATATCGTCCACCTCAATTTGGCTATAAACCTGTAGGCCTTCAGCCCTTACCTTCGATGCGTCCTCAACAGTTCGGTATGCAACAGCGATACAACAATAATAATAATGTCCCTCAGCATAACCAACCGCGAATTAATACAGATGTGTCGATGCGCACAGCACCTGTAGCACGACCGCAACAAGGTTTTAGGTTAAACGAATTAGAATTAAATGAGAATGACTATAGCGACGACATGTATTACTACGAAAACCCAGATTATTTCGATCAATATCCTAATGACGCTTCTTACTATTACCCCGAATATCAATCTGAAGAAACTGTAACCGCGGAAACGGAGACCAACGCGGCAGACACAAATGACATTAAGACGACAGAAAATATTGAAAATTTTCGCATAAACGCCTCAGCCAAACCCCTGAAACCATAGAACTAAATTGTGACTCTAATTTAAAATTACCTTATATATATATCCCCGAGTTAGATTCCAAATTTATGCTGGACACCGGTAGCACACGTTCATTTATAAGCCCGCAAAGCATACCAATATTTTAAAACGACATTTTAATGAACCCTTCGAGGTCATTAGTACACATGCTACAAGTAGCCATAATCAGGTCATAGTTATTCCGTTACCACCCACATTTAAAAGCCCCTGAATATCATAAGTTCTATATATATAATGTAGATTCGCGTTATGATGGCCTCATAGGTAATGACTTATTAAAACAATTAGAGGCTGTCATCGATTTAAAGCGTCATATACTTTCGACAAAATTTACAAGTATCCCTATTATACATAATTTTGAAAATCACATTTTATTTTACCTCCTAGATCGGAATTACGTGTTAAACTACCAACTGATGTACATTCAGGCGAAGCCATATTAAATTATAAGCAGTTTTGTGAAGGGTTAGAATGCCAAGTGCTATTGTGACGCAATAACGGATATGCTTCCACAGTTATCCAAAATACTCGAACAGGAAATGACCCTGACCGTGACACGACCTTTCCAAACTGAGACTTTTAATGACAGTGAGAAAACCCTAGTTCCCTTGTAGATAAAACTGATACCGACATTGACCAACCCTATTACAAAATTTAGGTAAATTAAGACTAGAACACATGAATGAGGAAGAGCGTAAAGCTATTTTTGCGCTCTGTACGGAATACAAAGACATCTTTTACTGTGACAAATTGCCCTTGACGTTCACCAATCAAGTGAAACATTTTATCCGTACCGTTAATGAAGACCCAATTTATACAGCGTACAGACAACCACCTGCTCAAGCTCAGGAAATAAAGAGGCAAGTAGAGAACCTTGGAAGACAATGTCATTCAAGAATCTTTCTCCTGGAGTGCCCCAGTTCATTTAGTACCAAAAAGGTCGACGCGTCTGGAACGTAAATTTCGTATGGTGATCGACTATAGGCGACTTAACGAAGTGACTATAGGAGACAAATATCCTCTACCAAATATAAACGACATATTTGATAAATTAGGCAAATGTACATACTTCTCGACCTTAGATCTTGCAAGCGGTTATCATCAAATTGAAGTCAACGAAAGTGACCGACAAAAAACTGCGTTTAGTATCGAGTTTGGCCATTACGAGTTCTTAAGGATGCCGTTCGGCTTAAAGACAGCGCCGGCAACCTTCCAACGCGCAATGGACAACATTCTAAGAGGCCTGCAAGGGATCCACTGTTTAGTCTACTTAGATGACATAATTGTGGCATCTCAAAGTCTCCAAGAACATATTGAAAAGTTACGCATGATTTTTGACAGACTACGACAGACTAACCTCAAGTTGCAACTTGATAAATCTGAGTTTTTGCGGAAAGAAGTCCTCTACCTAGGTCACAGTATTACCAAAAATGGACTTAAACCGAACGACGACAAAGTAAAAGCAATAATTAATTACCCACTTCCGAAAACTACCACTGAAATAAAAAGTTTCTTAGGACTCATAGGTTATTACCGTCGTTTCATTAGGGATTTCGCGAAAATAACTCAACCCCAACTTCCTGCTTGAAGAAAAGAAATAAAATTGTTATCGACAAATCATATATAGAAGCATTTGAGAAATGCAAAGAATTACTTATTAATGCACCTTTTACAATACCCAGACCCATCTAAACCCTACATACTAACAACAGATGTCATCTGTCGCATTAGGCGCCGTGTTGTCACAAGGGCAATGTTCTGAAAACCAGTCGCATATGCCAGTCGCACACTAAGTGACACTGAAACAAAGTATAGCACAATCGAACGTGAACTCCTAGCCATTATATGGGCAGTTAAATATTTCCGACCTTATCTGTACGGACAAAAATTTTACGTATATACTGATCACCGACCCCTTGCCTGGCTCTATGCACTCAAAGAACCAAATAGTAAATTAACAAGATGGCGACTACGTTTACAAGAATTTGATTTTGAGGTAATCTACAAAAATGGAAAGCAGAACACTAACGCTGACGCCCTATCTCGTATCAAACTAAACGCATTAGATTCCGACGATGACAATGATTCGATGCAAGTGAACGTATCCGATACAGACAAAAACCTTAAAAACTATGTAGACAGCTTGACCGACGAAATTTACCGCATAGCAAAACTTAACAAACCAAATGAGAACTCCGATACAATAACCGTGTCTGACCTATCAGCTACTCTTTCAGCATCTGATCCAATAGATTTAACTGAACAAACTTATCCTGTACCATCTATTAGCACAGAAACAGTACACTCAGCTTTAGAATTAGAATCAACAGGTATATCTATATTGAGGAAGTTGTAGATACTAAACCCAATCAAATACTTATATTCACTTGGTTTAGGAATGAAATGCAGGTCAAAGATATTTCAAATAAAAAGCACAAAATTTTAGAAGTTTTCTTACCTATAAATAACGAAAACTTAATTAAACAATTTTTAAAAGAGTATGTAAAACCAAAGATTAAATATTTCATTTACTTTGAGGACGAATCACATAGAAAACAATTTTCCAAAATTATCATAGAACTATTTAAAAAGGGCACTGTAGAATTCTTCGAGTGTACAGAGCGTGTCGTATATGTAGAAGACGAGGCCGAACAGAGGGAAATAATTTAAAACATCACGAGGGTAAAACATGTCACCGTGGTATAAAGGAAACCATAAGCATACGTAGGAACTACTTTTGGGATAATATGCAGGAAACGGTTTCGGCTGTAATTAATAATTGCCATACCTGCAAAATTTCAAAATATGACAGAAAACCAATTAAACTGGTTTTGCAACTAACACACCCAGCATTCTCCTTTTCAGGAAGTTTTCATAGATCTTTTTTCTATAGAAAACAAATATTTTCTTACCTTAATCGATGCTTTTAGTAAATTAGGTCAAGCATTTGAAATCTCAAATAGATCCACACCTGAGGTAGTTCGAGCCCTTATAAAGTACTTTTCATTCTATGGCGTACCTAAAAAGATAACTTGCGATCCTGGAAAAGAGTTTAACAATGAGCTAATGCGAGAACTTACAAATATGTATAAAATACCTTCTCCACAACACCCAATAATCATAATTCCACAGGTATTATAGAACGTTTTCATTCGACAATAATTGAAATATATCGTATTGCTAAGTATGAGCAGATTTACATGATGCAGCTTCTATTATGACTTACGCTATAATGGCTTATAACCACACAATACATTCAACTACTGGTTTAACTCCGTTTGAAGTCTGCTTTGGGCACACTGATTCTGGAAAGGTTTTGATAACGATTTCGATAGGGCTATACCCAACAGCTGTTAAAAGACCACCAAAACGCACTAAATATTTATATAAGTACATTTCCGATCGAATGATTGAACAAAAGGAAAAGGCTAGGGAACGGAAAGGAGGAGAAACAAAGGTAGTACTCAACAAAGGGCAAATAGCGTACGTAAAGGACATCAATATTAGGAAAAGTAAGGACAAACCTAGGTACAGGAAAGCTGTTATTCAAGGTCCTGAAGAACGTAATATCGTTCCGTTAAAATAGGTGAACGGGATACAAAGGTCCCTATTAAAAATTTCAAACGACCTCCACAGGTGGTGGTCATCCTGACTATGGCTCACATACTTTGGACCCGCAGTCTTCAACTTCAAAAATTGACAGCAACCCGGCCTGCTCCTGTAAAAGAAGGCCAAGCTTTTAGGCAAACAAGCAGGTGGCTTATAGTTAAAGAAGTGAACTTATTAGGAATTAAGGAAAATTTAGATTTAAATATTATTAAGTTTAAAGATTTTAGTAGATTAGTTGATATTAATAAACCATATGCTTATGAATTCCAAGCCATGAAGACCCAAGCTGACTATTCTTGCGATTTAACTATTGAAAATTTAAGCAACTTGTACCATCCAATAGATTTAAAAGAGGTCTCATAGACCCCCAGGATCAGCCTATTAAAGCAATCACCGGCAATTTAGATCACGAAGATGCTTAGATACGATTCCGTTATATCTAAGTTAAAGAACAACCAATTAAGTATTGATAGTAAAATCACCGTTGTTTCTAAAATGCTGAATAGCTTGGCAAATAGTACAGAAACTTTACATGAAAATGAACTAATATTAGATGAACGCTAAAAAGAATTGAACGAATAGTAAAATACATTGCTACCAAAGAAAATAATTCAATTTATAACACGTATATTTTAGGCATGTATAATATGTTTATTAGTAACTTTCGTAGTATTTACCTTAAACTTAGTGAAATAGAAACTGCTTTAGCTTTCAGTAAAGTTTCAGTATTACACCAATCAATTATTAATTCATCTGAACTGTTAGTGATACTTAATGATATTGCCAAAGTCGATAACCTAGTGTACCCTGTAAATGTAGAGAATTTAGTGAAAATTGAAAGAACTATTGTTATAAAAGCTACATGAAAGCAAACCAGATTACGTACTTGATGGTTCCACTTACTGATAGTTTTAATTACAATTATTACAAATTATACCCATTACCTGTATTCGATGCACTTAGAAACAGAACGTCTGTAATAATTCCCAAGTATCCTTACATTTTGGTGAAAGGTCACAATACTTACCGGTCTCCCGGCCGTGCACCGAGATAGCGGCGGATGAATTCCTGTGTATGAGCTCCAACATGGTATCCTATCCTAGAAACACATGCTGAACAACTGATGAAATTCCAAAACAATCTCACACTATGCGAACCTCGGCTGTCGTTGATCTTGAGGATGTCAAAATCCAGTCTATCGGCCCTGTAAATTGGATTATATACGCCAACCATAGAATAATATTAACAAATAAATGCCAGGATGACATAACTAAAGAATCACTTTTGGCACATCATAAAAATTAGTGAGGATTGTGAGACCTTCATAGATAATTATAAATTGTTGCACCGCCTATACTTGCTAAGGAACTGGGCTATAGAGTGACCCCAGTATTAAACTTACCAAGACTGATCACCTGAACCTGACGGATACTGGAGCAGTTAACCTGAAAGGCTTAGCCTTAGACGACCTGAAACATCTAGCATACGTGGAACCAAAATCTTAAATTCAGTGGCAGTGAATATAGTGATCAAAGTGATAATAGTGTGATAAGGGTCAGAGGTGTTAGCTTAGCTACTTTATTACTGTATTTTACCTATTGTTATTTTTAGTGTTTTAAGAAAATGTAATAATATTAGATGGCGGAATCATCGGACAACAGCTGAAAACACTGCAGCCGATAATTCCGCTCTGGAGAGGGAGGAGTTATAAACCACAAGACCATAGGGTTGTTACGGTTCGGATTTAGAGAGGCTGCATAAGCATTAGACAGTATCCAGTAACTGTAGAGTCAGCGCTTTTGGTTGCATGAGATATCAGCAGCTCATGGGAGGACACTTCGTTCTGACATCGACTTCTGTCAAGACGTATTAATTAAGTAGTTATAATTTTAATTGTAATTAAGAAATAAATAGATTTTAAATAGTTTTAAAAATCATTTTACGTTCCTAATCTTGACTAAATATAATTATAATACAATAAATAAAATAAAATAAATAAAAGACAATTCAACTGAAATCATAAGTTAATACTAAAATTGCCCCAAAAGGGGTTCGTACTATCTATTTACAGTTATTGTCAGTGATGCACGGCACGCCAATATTTTAGTATGGGATTCTGTGGGCACTCGTAGCACACCCTGAGGATCTCGTTCATCAGAATGCGGTATGCATTATTATACTGCACTCTAATGCTGTTATGTGCATTTTTGGTGCTATCCAACCAAAGCTAACAAGTATAGAAGCATTGACAAATAGCTCTAAACAGGGTCAGTCTTGCCTTAGGACTGCACCGCGCAAACCGGCGTGCGAGCATATTACACCGAACAGCCAGAGCCCACCTTTCACGATCTATATCGAGGTTATCACGCAAATCCTCAGTCAGGATATGTCCCAGATCTAATTTTAATTTTCTTTAAATACAATAAAATTTATTGTCACCGCTATACCTTTAAAGACCTAGCAATATATTTCACGCGACTGTTTGGAGTTATTTGAAGCCGATGCAGATGATTTTTGAATCGTTTTGTTACTATGGACGAAACATGGGTTCATTACTGTACACCGGAAACAAAACAACAATCAAAACAGTGGAAGACCTGGTTCACCACCCCTAAAAAGGCTAAGTCGATTTTGTCGGCAAATAAGGTGATAGCTTCAGTATTCTGGGACTCGAAAGGTGTGATTATGATTGATTATCTTGAAAGGGTCAGACTATAAACTCTGATTACTACTGCACCTTACTACGTCGTTTACGAGAGGAAATAAAGAAAAACGTCGAGGAATGCTCAGAAGAAAAGTCCTGTTTCATCAAGATAACGCCCGTGTTCACACGTCAGTACAGTCAATGGCTGAAATTCACAA
>JAGSMP010002886.1:0-16077 GCA_029286625.1 Parnassius orleans
TTGGAGTTATTTGAAGCCGATGCAGATGATTTTTGAATCGTTTTGTTACTATGGACGAAACATGGGTTCATTACTGTACACCGGAAACAAAACAACAATCAAAACAGTGGAAGACCTGGTTCACCACCCCTAAAAAGGCTAAGTCGATTTTGTCGGCAAATAAGGTGATAGCTTCAGTATTCTGGGACTCGAAAGGTGTGATTATGATTGATTATCTTGAAAGGGTCAGACTATAAACTCTGATTACTACTGCACCTTACTACGTCGTTTACGAGAGGAAATAAAGAAAAACGTCGAGGAATGCTCAGAAGAAAAGTCCTGTTTCATCAAGATAACGCCCGTGTTCACACGTCAGTACAGTCAATGGCTGAAATTCACAACTGTGGCTTTAAACTGTTACCGCATCCGCCGTATTCACCTGATCTGGCACCATCAGACTTCTTTCTGTTCCTAACCTAAAAAGCACTTGGGAGGTCAAAGATTTTCGACAAACGACGAGGTCAAAGCAGCTGTAGACGCATATTTTGACTCTAAGGAAGAATCATTTTTTCAACGGTCTAAATGCTTGGAAGGGAGGTGGCAAAAGTGTATTGAACTTGATGGTGATTATGTAGAAAATAAAAATATTACTGATTTAGTATGTGTTTATTTTCTTGGTTGGAGCCAGTACTTTTCATCCACCCTCGTATTTACAGTACGAGTTCTACGTGGCACCGGTGCTGCAGAAACAGCTGGAAGGATTAATGATGTGTACGGCGCTGGTGTCGCAAAAGAAAGCACGGTACGTTTTGGTTTCAACGTTTTCGTTCTGGAAATTTCGACCTTCAGAACCAACCCGTGGACGGCCGGAGACCAAAGTGGAAAATGAAGAATTAAAGGCTATTGTGGAAGCGGATCCATCACAAAGCACTTCAGAGATAGCTGCAGGCTTCGGGGTAAGTGATAAAACTGTATTAACCCACTTGAAGCAAATCGGAAAGTAAAAACTTGAACGATGGGTACCTCATGAATTGAGTGAATCTTGTGATAAAAAGTGGATACTGTACGATAATCAGGCGCTCGTCGCAATGGCTGAACCCTGGAGACCCGCCAAATCCTGTACTAAACGAAAATTGACTCAGAAAAAGTTACTTGTGAGTGTTTGGTGGACTAGCGCCGGTGTCGTTCACTAAAGTTTTCTAAAATCTGGCCAAACGATTACGGCAGATATCTATTGTCAGCAACTGCAAACCATGAAGGAAGAACTAGCTGCTAAACAACTGAGATTGGTCAATCGCTCCAGGCCACTGCTGCTTCACGACAACGCAAGACTACACACTGCACAACAAACAACCACTAAGTTAGATGAGCTACATTTGGAATGTCTGCGACATCCACCGTACTCCTCGGACCTTGCTCCAACAGATTACCATTATTTCCGGAATTTGGACAACTTATTACAAGGAAAAAAATTCAACTCCGATGCGGCAGTCCAAACCCCCATGGTTTTTTTTTTTAGTAAAGGGATCAATGAACTACCTATGAGATGGCAAAAGCGCATAAATAACAACGGTGCATACTTTGATTAATTAAATATATTTTACAAAAAAAATTGACTTTATATTCCTCCCGTACAAAACGCCAATTTCATATGTAAGGACCTAATAATTCTAATGATTTTTCGGGGGTTTTTTTCAGTAAGTTATTTTATATTGTACTTTATATTATAGTTTATTCGCTTAGATACGGTCGCCTTTGTGTCGCGCTGCCTCGGCACGTGTCCCATCTTGTCAAAGGGCCGCCGCGACATCAAAGTTCGCCGCGTGCGGCGTACACCCGCAGTGAAATTAGGCATTTTAAAACGAAAAGTCGTATTGAAAGTTTTTGTTGACTGCTACGTATAAAGAAAATGAATTTTCGTCCTTGGGAGGACAGTGAAGTGCCTCAAAATGAAATTTTGAACGTGATGACGTTGGATGCCTTATTATAATACAGGTGGCAATGATTCCGACACTTCAAGTAATGAAGAATAGTGTCTATTTTACTTTCGTTTATGTTTACCTGCCTACTCATATTTTTCATTTAAATTGTCTTTGCTACGTAACTTGTGTTTATTATTTATATTCGTATTTTATTATAATTATCATAAGAAAAAAATAGTATTTTATTATTAGAACATTTATTTAAAAAACACAGTAAAAAATAATCAAATAATAAGTACGCTTCCGTGTGTACCGACACTATCTTAGTGGACAGACTATACTGAAAGTTATTACGGCTTTGTAAAAATTATTGATTCTATTTGTATGAATCATTTGAAGCCAACAAAGTGAAATTTTGATAGCAGCAAAGAGGAAAAACGGAATAGCAAACAGTGTCGCAGATAAACTGGCAAGCTTACTTACTTACTTATCTTCACGCACAGTCCTGACAAGTAGCCAGAAGAACAGATCGCCAAGTGTCACGATCCTTACATACCTCTTTCCTTCTTTCAGATTCATAATCTTCTTCATACATGCATCTAGGTATCCAGTACTCTTGACCCTCCCTCTTCGAGCAGTTTGCTCACATGGTCTTCGAGTTAGTCTCGGTCTACCTCGACACCTAATATTAACTTTCGCGCTATATTTTCTTCACCATTCGGTCTTCACTCATTCGCTCAACGTGCCCAAACCATCGAAGCACGCCCTTAATTTTTGTGATAAGGTCATCTTTCAAACCTGCCATATTGCGAATCTCTTCGTTTCGCTTTCGGTCGGCCATGGTAACGCCGCACATTTTACGAAGATCGCATCTCCACTGCATTCAACTTGCTTTTATGCTTCTTCTGGCATACCCAGGTTTCGCTGCCATATAACAAAGTCGGTACCAACACTGCGTTATGTATTGCAAGGCGTGCACTCTTCACTACGCCTTGCCTTTTGACTAACGCAGTCAAGGCACCATTGACTTTGTTCCCGCAACTGTTTCTATATCCACATCTAAATCATCTTCCATCCCGGCTAAAAGCACTCCCCAAGTATACAATTTCATTTACCTGTTCTAGACATTCTGATTTACCCATATTTCACATTTCGTTCTCTCTTCGTCCCTTTCAAATACCAGAACCTTAGTTTTATTGGCATTCAAACGGAGACCTTTAATTTCACATTCCTCTTTCATACACGTGACTAATGCCTGCAGTTCTGCCTCTGATGGTGCAATAAGCACTGCATCATCAGCATACAGCAGACAATTTACTTTTATGTCACCCAATTTCACCAGACAGCTATCTTAGCTTCTGTAAACAGTTGTCGAGATATAGTATGAACAGCCAGGAAGACATGACACAACCCTGTTTTACGCCCGTTTGGACGCTAAACATGGGTGACAGGTCATGCCCTACCCGCACACAGGCTTTACAGTCACAGTAAAGTGCTTGTACAGCCCTTAGCAATCGACCATCCACACCGTACCCGGCAACAATTCCCACATTTCTTCCTTACAACCTTATCAAATGCTTTCCAAGATCCACAAAAGCACAGAAAATCCTCTGGTTAGCAGCCAGAAGCTTCTCCGTGATCATGCGGAGAAAATGATCCGTGCATCCTCTTCCAGGTCTAAATCCGCATTGAGCCTCCCATAGTCTTTCCGATTTCTCTTGCATCCTACGTGTCAAAACCTTCAGTATACTTTACTTGCTAAACTGGTCAAGCTGATCGCCCGATAGCACCCGCAGTCAAAATGTGAACCTTTACCTTTATATAAAGGCACAATGACTGCGGATCATAATCATCCGGACATCCCCGTCCGCCAGCACAAATTGCACAGCAGATGAAAGCTGTCCCAGACGCGAGGCCCACCATACCTGACCATTTCAGCAGTAACTCTGTCTAGTCCGCGCAGCCTTACCATTTCAAACTTCGAATCGCACGTTCAATCTCTTTCATACTGATGACCTCAGTGTCATCGAGGTCCAGGTCTGGCGTACCAGTCACGAGTCATCCGGATCCCTCACTAAGATCATCACACGCATACATTCTCTATAAAATTCGCTCCATCGCTGCATGACGTCCGATTTTCTGTGAGGACGTCATTAGTTCTCAAAGCACTGTTCATTCTTAAGGCCGTCGCACCACTTCAGGTCCTTCAACCTCTTTCCAGAAGAGTTTGGGTTCTCCTTAATTGTGCGACAACCTTTCACTTCCATTCTACACCTTTCACGCATTTCCTCAATCAATGCTTTCGTGTGAACTTTCTGCAGCTTATATCTTTCTTTCATCTTCTCTCTCATATCCTTATCATTACTAGAGGCCAAGTAGTCTAACCATGCTTTCTTCTTCTTCTTTACAGCTTCTTTCACTTCGTCATTCCACCATGCATCTCTTCTTTTACTACTGCCTCTTTTTGTTCCACACTTCTTCCGCTGCACCCATTCCATCCCTAAGGTTCTGCCATGTTCTCTCCACATTCACTTCTGCCATCGATGGTGTCAAGCTTTTCGGCTACCCTCGCATGATATTTGTCCCTAGTATCTGCTTCCTGAAGCTTCCAACTTCGGATGCGACAGACCGACTGTGGTTCTGTTACCGCCGTCCGGTAGCGCCAACCCGCGAACAGACCCCTAAATCTAGTAATCACTAGATGATCCGTTCCTAGGTCAGCACCCTGAACACTCGCGTATCCATCACCTGTTTTCGCAGTCGGTCATCCACCAGGAACAAATCGATCATACTTCTCTCATTCTTACTTTCTCTAGTATACATATGGATTTTCTTGTGATTAAACATAGTGTTTGTCACAAGAAGACCCTTCCTTGCATACCGCCAGTATAAACTTGCCATCATTAACCCTTTTTCGCAAACTTTCCAAGCACCGACTCGTACCCTGGTCGAGGCGGTACCAACCATCCATTCAAATCACCACATACAATTCTTTCGTTTCCTAGCCAAATCTAGAACTTCTCTTACATTCTCCCAAAACTCCTCCAGCTCAGCCCTGGACGACGAAGCTACCGGCGCATAAACAGCTAAGGAATAACTTCGTCAGTCCCAATTTAAAGCGAACCAGAAGTCTTGAGTTCACAATCTTATATTCAGTCATAACGTCGACCAACCGAGACGACAGCAGCACCCCACTCCCTGGCGGGCGCTCTCGCTCGGACTCCGGACCATAGAGCTAACCCCGCCAGGGAGCTCTTCAGTACCACTGCCCTTCCGTTTGGTCTCTGACATACACGACATCTAATTCTCTTTCTTTCATTATTTCAATCAACTCATTCGTCTTATCTTTCATGCTTCCTCTAACATTCCACTGCCAACTCTGCACTCTGTCCTCCACCTTCCGCCGTGTCGGGCTGTGCGTGACGGGTGGCGGTCCCCATCGCCGCTTTACGCTGCATTCCACCAACGGGGACTAGCTGGTGTGCGTCGCCTTGGGGACGCCTAACCCTCGTTAGCATGGGTGCGCAGCTGTGGAAGTGCAGCCCTGAAAAGGCTGGCAGGGGTCGCGACGTACGCTTCTACAATGATTGTGCTTCTACAATGGCAAGCTTAAAGCTAATTTAACTTTTGTTTGTTTTCCATTCTTCAATGTACATTTCATAATATGAGTTAATAAGCTTTGGGATTGTTTGGTTGACGAAATTTGGACAGCCAGCAACCAACCCATGACGTTTGTCAAATTGGGGTATCTCATGTCTATGAAATGCTTAAATGTTGAATTCAACACGGCGCTTGAATCGTCAAGGAGCTACTATCTTTACTATGATTCCAATAAAAGTTTTACTGAAGTTTGACAACTAGTCTATTGTTATTCAAACTAATAACTAGAGCTGAATTTTTATGCGTACAAATCGCTCGACACTGTCTGAAAAAGAAAATAACGCTATTTACCTGAGATTGCTAATGTGTATTTACCTTTACAGGCGGAGATTTGGTTAGTTTCAAAATCTGAGGAAAATAAGAAAATCCTAAAGCAAAAAGTATTTTGTTATATAAAGCTGAAATTCAAGAAAGGAAACATGAAATTTTAATAAACGAGAGGAATATACGAAAGTTTTGATATAGTTGATTCAGTACTTACTCAAGTGGAAGAACAGTTAAAAGACCAGAGTGAAGGTTTGTGGTTAATTGTAATATATATATTTTATCTCACGAAATTATAATTTTAATATTTTTGTCACTTCTATTTCCAGAGAATTGGTTGTGTTGTGAAAATTTTAGTATTGCTGATATTAATTTGGCTATATTACTCCAACGTCTATGGGAACTTGGACTTGAAGGAAGATTTTGGACAAATGGCAAAAGACCTTGTATAGAAAATTATTACAATCGTGTTAAACTTCGTGATTCTTTCGTTAAAACTATTCCTGGTCTACATGTTCACTTGAAAATGATAATTACGTCACAACCTCCCACTTATATAGCAGCTGGGTTGTATCTGTAGGAGTAGTCATTGCTATTGCCTGTATTAAAAAACTCATATAATCTGTAATCTGTAAATCAAGAATAAGTTTGTTATAATATACAATTGTTTAGGTATATTTAAGAATATATATATATATATATATATGTATGTATATATATATATATATATATATATAAGTCTCTAAGTATACTAAATAATGGAATAAAACTATGTTTACGGTTTTATCGCGTTTATTTACGTATTTTAATTCCAGACGGTTAAATCCGACCCCAACCAAAACGTCGGGAATTAAAATAAGTAAATTAAACGATAATCAAACATAGTTTTATTCAATGATGTTCGCGTAAATATAAGAAATCATTATACCTAAACAATCTCATATATTTGATTAATATTCGAGATTCACAGGTATTTTATTAAAATTAAAGCGATAAAGTCCGTAAAATAAGTTTATTCAGTGTGCAGTACTGGCATAAATATTAAGTATAAATCATTTCATTATCAAATGTGTACATCTTAGTAGATTTTATTACAAAAATATTTGTTCGATTAAAATCTTAATAGAATTTATGAATTTGCAAATCAGTTTTCAGTATTATAGGGAATAAGTTTTTAAATTATTGTAGTACCTAAGAATTTTAGTCTTAAATAAGTGCTTATATGTTTATTTGTATAAACGTTCAGTATTATTCAAAGTCTAATTTTCATTAGTCTCAATCCACTTTAAATCAAATAAATATTCAAAATCTTTGACATAATATATTTTATTTAAATTGTACATAAATTTGTACCTTGTACTATTGAATATTCTGTGCTATTACTGCTTTCAATTCATAGCCAGATGATTGATAGATAGACTATAGATAGATAAGTAATTTCTCATATACAAAAGAAGAAGTAAAATTATATCAGGGTTATATTATCGTCCTTGCGCCTGCTAAACCCGACAAAAAACCTAAGCGAATTAAAGTAGTTTTACGTATTTTATCGCATTTAATCGAGTTTAATCGAACTTGTTTAACTATTTTTCATTCCCAAAGTTTCGAGTGCTTTACAGAACGCATGGTCATGGTGAGGGGGGAGGGGGGTGGTTCAGTACCAAAAACATAAATATAAGTTAAACAAGTTAAATTAAACGCGATAAAATACATAAAATTAGTTTTATTCATTGTCGAGTATTCGTGTAATCTGAGATATCTTCTCAGTCCACACAATTTTTTATACATTAGCGAAAAATTCTCAATTTAATTATTTAAATCGCCCTTTTTTCCAGTCAAGGTTTTAGTAAAAGTCTTATAAAGAACTTTCCTCAACGTGCCTGAGGACTAGAGAGCCAGTATTGCCAAGAAATGACTAGATGACGTAGCTAAAGCCAGTTATTAAGAACGTGATTTCTGCATGTGCAACGTTTGGCGTGTACAGGTTTTTTTAACAACTCTCGTACGATACCAATACCCGGACACAATTTCAAATCTATGTTAAATTGTCAAAAAATGTCAAATCTGTATTTCGTATCGTGAGTGTAGAGATCCGGACCCTTTTTACTTGAATCAAGGCATTCCATCTTAGTAGATGGAAAAGAAGATAAATGTAAATGTCTATGGGCCACAGCATCCACTTATCATCAGGTGGACTGTGTACTCGTTTGTCACCCAAAAATTGACAAAGAGGTTTTCAACTATTTTCGTCAGTGCCACGCCTGTTAACCGACAGGCGATATGGAGCTCCATATTTGATTAATATTCGAGATTCAGGTATTTTTTATAAAATTAAAAGCGGTAAAGTCCGTAAAATAAGTTTATTCAGTGTACAGTACTGGCATAATATTAAGTATAAATCATTTCATTATCAAATGTGTACATCTTAGTAGATTTTATTGCAAAAATGTTTGTTCGATTAAAATCTTAATAGAATTTATGAATTTGCAAATCAGTTTTAAGTATTATAGGAATAAGTTTTAAATTATTGTAGTACCTAAAATTTTTAAATAAGTGCTTATATGTTTATTTGTATAAAAGTCTAATTTTCATTAGTCTCAATCCACTATAAATCAATTAAATATTTAAAATCTTTGACATAATATATTTTATTTAAATTGTACATAAATTTTTACCTTGTACTATTGAGTATTCTGTTCTGTTACTGTTTTCAGTTCATAGCCAAATGATTAATAGATAGACTATAAATAGATAAGTAATTCCTCATATACAAAAGAAAGAAATACAAAGGCGATATGAAGCTCCATATCGCCGGTATTGTTATCGACTTCATTACATCTAAGCGCCTATCATAAGCATCACATAATTTTTATTAAAGTTGTTAATGAGATAAGAAAAATTATCAGTGGTCAACTTACTACAATTTACTATAACTACCCTTAGCCCAGCAGAGGCAGCAAAGCGACAGCGTCAATATCAAAAAGAGGACATCCAACAACATCTGCTTGTTTAAAACGTGATTTTAAACTCTTTATTTGCTTACATAATATAACATTACTGATCTCGCGTTATAATTTAATTTACACAAAGATTGAGAAAAATGTGGTGGAAAATAAGGAGACCTATGGTCCGTCTCAGATCATGGTAACTCAAAAAATTCGGGCATCTCTTATATAGATTTTATAAACGATTTCATGAAGCCCTTAAAATATTGTAGTAGTACTCTATTTCATCGTAATAATTAATTTCACTTAAAATATTTTCAAACTCAAATTCGCGCTCCTACAACACGATCTCAAGTCACGAACCGCCTGCACTCAGATTTTAGCATCTCCAGTACACGCACCGTTTTTAACATCTCATGTACTTGAGAGTCAAGTTTCGTTTATTAAACTCGACTCTCAAGTATACAATAGTTCTCAAAACGACTTATTAGTACGCCTTATTCGCGTAACTCGAGTTGTGGTGGAAGCTGTGTCAATTTGTTACAAATTATTTACTACCCGTGTGGTTAAAGAATGGGATTGAAAATGAGGTGTGTCTCGCGAGCAACGCAGTCAGGATTTGCATTTTAAAAAACCAAGGAGCTTTTTAGGTGCTAATTAGGTGCCAAGTTTAAAAATTAGGTGCTCTAAAATTTTCACCGCAACGAACTGTTAAAATTTGCGTTGCTAGCAATTTTATCCAATTCAATTCAATTTTATATTTAAATTATTAGTATTACTATTAATAATACTTATTGAAAGTCATTTTTTATTCACCACTGGATCGAAAATACCTCTGTCCTGGGAAGAACCAGCAAGAAACCCAGCGGGACTTTTTTAAACATATTTCACTTTACAATAATTTTGTTTTTTGTTTGTACAAATTTTAAATGAGTTTTAATAGAACCAGCATGGTGGCGATCACCTCATTCCAATATTTTTTTCACTTATGTATTCTTTGATATTATAATAACCCTTTTTGTACAATTTTTCTTTAATAAAACATTTAAACTTATTTATTGACAAATTTTGTACATTTTCTGGGATTTTGTTGTAAAAGCGTATACATTGCCCCATAAAAGAATTACTAGTTCTGTGGAATAGTAACTGGTATTACAAGCTTATGTTTGTTCCTAGTGTTCAAAGTATGAACATCTTTATTCTTATCAATGCTATTTATGTTTTTATGTACATACATTACATTTTCATAAATATATTGCAATGCCAAAGTTAATATATGTTTATTTCTTTAAATTTTTCGCTATGGGACTCATTACAACTTAAGTTATAAATCGCCTGTACGGCTTTTCTCAATCTTTTGCAAAACAAATATAGCTTCGACGTCAGTCGTATTACAATCGACATCGACCATCGACATCACGCTATAAAAGTAACTAAAATAAACTAATCTAGCTGTCTCAACATTGGTGAGACTTCTAATCTTTCTTACAGCATATGCTGCAGAACTAAGTATGTTTGCTAATTTATATGGGGCCCCCAATTAATAATAATATATGGGGGCGCCATTGAAACTTCGCGGCAATAGTAATGAAAAACAGTGGTAACCACAAGACTCAACTCCCCATTTGAGAGCACATTGGTATTTGAATTTTTAACGTTAGGTATTGTAAATTTAATACATTTTGTCTTATTGCCGTTTAAGAGCAAATTGTTGGCGTTAAACCAATGTACTAATTTCGATAGAACATTATTTACATTGTCAAAATTAATTAACTGTCGTTTGAGTTTGAAAATTAAAGAGGTATCATCGGCAAATAATACTATATCGTGATTGTCCCCTACAAGATAAGGTAATTCATAACAGGAATGTGCCAAGAATCGAGCCCTGAGGGACGCCCATTGATACTACTGATCCGGAGGAACCTTTACCATTGATAACGACTTATTGAGTTCTGTTATTTAAATATGAAACAATAAGTCTAAGCGCAATATTTTTGACACCGTAATGTTGTAGTTTCCTGATTGATATCTTATGATGAACACAATCGAAAGCCTTGGAAAAATCACAAAAAATACCTAAGGCATCTTGCGAACTCTCCCAGGCATTAAAAATATATTTCATAAGCTCGACACCTGCGTCGTTCGTCGAGCGACCACTTGTGAAACCAAATAGATTTTTATGGAGTAACTTATTTTTATTTAAAAAAATTAACAACTGATCTAAAATTATCTTTTCAAAAATTTTACTGAGAATTGGTAGTACAGAAATAGGTTTAAATTAGCGGGGTCCAATGTACTACTAGATTTAAATAAAGGTATTACTTTACTATGTTTCATTAAATCAGGAAACACACCAGATTCGATACTAGTATTAAAAATAATAGCAAGATGAGGTGCAATGAAATCTATTATGGACACAATAACTGTAACAAATCCCCATAAATCTGCGGTTTTCTTTGCATCAAGGGTTTTGAAATATTTTACAATATCTTGTGGTAATACTTTTTCAAATCTAAATTCCTTTAAACAGGTATTAACATTCTGTTTAAGTAATGAATCGGCGACAGTTGGAGAAGTATTCAATGACTTTGTCAAAATAGGTTTAGGAGCTGACTCCATAAGGGTCCCCAGGTGACCATAATGAAAGATAGAGATATTTTTACGACATATTTATTTTATAGACATATTTATTATATATATAGGATAGGAACGCGCAATACAGTTGGTGGGCAACTAGCTACTGACTGCAATTCTTAATACTAAGTAGAGAGGTACAATATTACCAAGTATACATATATGTGTGTAGATAGGTAATAATACTAAGTATATATAAAGTGTGTGTGCGCAGCACCTACAACTCCTTTAAAAAAAAAATACAAAAATATATAAAAATGAATAAAAAAATGAATACAAAAACTTATATTAAAACTCAAATGTAACGAAATACATTATAACTAAACTAACTACCTAAACCTAAATAAACTGGAGTACACAAAATACAAAACACAATACATCTAAAATTACATTCAACTTAAATAATGTAACTTGAATATTCTCAATGAATATTTTGCACCTGACAATGCAAATAATACTTTCATCCATAGTAACTAACCTGATTATAATCTAAACATGTAATTGTATAACATATATTTTATGTTAAAACTAACTTATATTAAATCGTGAAGGTAACAACAATGCGACCACTCCGCGTTGTTTTCACGCGGTTATCGGGTTGCTAGGGCCGGGCGACGACGACGTCACCGGCGTGGGCGGCGGTAACGCGAACCGTACCTGCAGGTCTACTCTAAGGCAGTGTTGCCAACGGATGAAATAGCAATCCGCCAGACAAGGCTCCTCAAACCACCAGAAAATCACTAACAAAAGATGTCCCCTCTGAAAACCACTAAAATTTCCACTAAGATATATGAATATGATTAAAGCAAAAAAGTAAAAGTACGTTTATTATTAAAAATCTCATTGTTGTTAATATAATTTTTACTTTTAGTAATTAAAAATAAAGTTGCTTAAGATATTATTTACATTAATAAATCGTCTTCAGATGAATCTGCATTTCATTTTCAGCCTTACTGTTATCCTTATCGGACTGATATGACTCCTTCGTCCCAATTTGTTTTATAAGATTTAAAGGAATTTCATAATTGTTGCAGCACTTTCCCATTAACTGCATACCGCAGCGTATTTTTAGAATTGATTTCAAAGAGTTAGCTTCATTCTGTTTCGCTGCTTGTTTTTATAATATTCATGCTACTAAAAGTCTTTCCACATCGGCATTCGAATGTGGCAATACCAAAAGTGTAATCGCAAATGTTGCTAATTCTTGAAATCGAGCAACACCTTGTGCATCTTTAATTTCAAGACTTCGCCCAAAAATTTTTTGTATCTTTGTTTCATTCCATCTCAGTAAATGAATTTGCTGCCATTGATCGTCAATTTTGCAATTAATTCTGTACTTGTTACGAACCGAGCCATTATATCAACAAGATTTTCTTTGTTGTGATGCAGGGCTGACACTTATACGGGATATTTGTTTCATGAGAGTAATATTTTCCGGCAATCTGTTTTATTTCGTCAATGAGACAAGCTATAAACTGTATGCACCTATTCCGCAATACTTCTTCCTCTTCCGGAAAACCTTTCTTTCATTTCTTGAATATGTTTTTCGAATCGGAATCCCAGGTAGCATCTTTGGTCCAAATAGTCACGAATATTTTGAGTAAAGATATCTATCTTATGTGTAGGCAACGTTACTTTGGTGACAAGCGTATCAATCAAGTTTGTTAATTCACCGCACAATAAGGTGTGGTCCGTATTTTTTGACTCAAACATTTTATTAACTCTGTTTATATCAATCAAAATTGGATAAATAAATGATACATATGCATAGTTTATATCATTCGCATACATAGAGTGCAATAGCTCTGACGTGTGGCACCTTTCGTGCAACTTAATCGAAAAATGAGTTTTAAGCTCCAGCCATTGCGTATAAATTCTCGACACAGCAGACTCTATGGATAACCATCTAGTCTGACAGGCTTGAACAATTTTAAGAGGCTTCTGTCCATCGTTGATGGATTTGTATAGCTCTTTATAGATAACTTGTCTGGAAGACGAGCGAGCAAACCAATCATATGTCTCTCTAATTAAAAATTCAAGATTTCGCGGAAGAAATTCCTTTGCTGCTGCTGAAACAGCCAGTTGCAAGGAGTGGCATAAACAACGTACCAAAACTAAGTGCGGTATTTCTTGTTTCAATCGGGAAAAAACTCCATTATTTACGCCAACCATCACCGAAGCATTATCTGTGCCAATACTCATTAAGTTTTCAATTCGCAAGTCGAAATGTTTAAGCGTCCGCTTTATGGCGAAACAATACCTTCAGCATTACATGCGTCGAGTTCAACAAGGTCCAAATAAGTTGAAACTATTTTTCATGTGTATGGTAATAAATTATAACTATATAAATATTTTTGTACAGCAATATCTGTGGATTCATCTATTAATAAACTGTATGGTTGATCTTTAATGTCGTTTTTTAAGTTCTGTAAAATGAGATGCTAAAATATTTTTTATTACATACGTGCACTTAGTTCGGTGCATCTGCATTTTATTTATTTCTTTTTCATGGCTATGGTTAATAACTTCTCCTAAATGATCAACTGTTCGTATACTTGTATGCATTGCTGTAAATAAGGCAACTCTGGCTTCATCTTTCTTTTTATTATCAGTAGACTCCTTTTTGAATGTCAGCTTAGGTTGTTTGGTGATAACCTATAAACAAATAATGAAATATATAAGAAAAATTTAAATGCAACCTCATTAATTGACCAAGTTCGAACCGTTATAAATAACAAAGACAAAGCTATAATTTACCTTTCTATTTTGTTGGTGCTTTTTCGAAAGAGCATGTGTTTTTAAATCTCCGTAGTGACTTCTTAATATCGTTCCACAAAACTTGCATTTTGCTACTTGGCCAGTGGTACTTTCAACTGCTTGAAGCCATTCTTTTAAATCAGGATCTTGAGCCAAGAATCCTAAATTTTTAGAATATTGAGGTTTCGGCATGACGTCGTATGAATAATATTTTTATTAAAATGTGTAATCGCAAAACGAAACAAAACAAACAACAACGCACATTGAGGCACTGAATCCGAGTGATCGTGCGTGACCGAGTTCAAAAACATTGGACTAAGTATTGTAAAATGCTGTCAAATAGAATAAGCGGAAATTATCCCTCTCAACTATTTAGTATTCCGAGAGCGAGATACAGATAGATCTCGCCCTTGCATTCCATCGTTTTATATTAGTTGCCTTATACTAAATATATTTAACGGGAACCCCGTGAATGCTTTCCAATCCAATGTCTATGGAAATGGATTGGTGTTGCCTGCGTAGTAAAATATACTCCTAAAATATATAGGTTTATATTTGAAAGTATAAAATATGGCTAAATAGACGTTTGAAACGACTATTTATATGAAACGACTCGTTTCTTATAATTTATTATAAAATTCTAATCCGCTAAAAACCACTAGCCACTAAAAGCAAAAATTTGCCACTAAAGGGGTTCCAAACCACCAGATTTAGTGGAAAATCCACTAAGGTGGCAACACTGCTCTAAGGTCGGCCACATACATACAGGAATTCCGTTTCGTGATTCCGTTTCGAATCCCGAATCGGGTTCCGTGAATACATCACACACATACGTTTATTTCCGTTCGGAATAACAAGGGTCAGTTGAGAGAGGTTAGCCATTGAGTCTAGATTCTGGCGGCGAATAATGACGACGATTTTCTGATTGCGATTCCATTGTTGCTGTATCATTGTTACTGGGTGCATCCCTTATCTCCTCTCTAAGCTTGCAATATAGTCAATATTATGTAAAAGGATCTATCTATCCAGAGATATGTTTTAAATATGGTTTCTGTAAACTCTTTCGATGAATTATTAAATAAAATAAGATGAAAGGTTACGAAAAGCTATACACCTATAAGATTAAATGTAAAACATACATAAACACACCTACCCGCTTCGGTCGTGCGACGAACACTGAGCGCGTTCCGTACGGAATTTTTACGTACGTGTGTTGCGACTCGTACAAAATCTATGTATTTAAGATTACCATTAACTGTCGTGCATATTTTGTTTTGTCGGAAATTTTAATATTCCCCATCTGTAAAGATATGTAATAAAAGTTGATTTAAAATTGATCATATCTTTCACTACCTAAATACATAAGTTTACATTATATAACATATACCTACTATGTATCTTCTTTGGCACAAGTCTATAATATTCCATTTCGGTTCGGTATCAACCCTAGCGTTACACGCTCCGGCTCAATGTCTCTCTCTTGAACTCTCACGTACAGAGAGTGTCACCGCTGTGCCTAAGTTATGAGTTTCATTAGTTCTAACTTGTCAAATCAATTCAAATTAATTTAAAAATACCGCTTTTGATAGTAGTGACCTCTTCTAGTGCCGAGTTACATTAGTTCTAAAAAGAATCTAAGGCTCCATCGTTTTCACGTGAGAGAAATGAGAAATAAAATATATTTTGTTGTAAATGTGTACCTATTTAATGTAATTCTGAAAATAATAAACAAAACCCAGTCTCGATACGTCAATTTTTTCGAGTGTTATCATGAACACCTCGTAAAAAAATTTTTTTTTGCAACTTTTTTTAAGGTAGCAAAATAAAGTTGATTTATACAAGATATGAGATAGATACTAAAGTGTTTTTGAAATAAATTACTCATGTTATCGTATAAGTGCAAATTGGTTGTGATA
>JAGSMP010002887.1:0-18281 GCA_029286625.1 Parnassius orleans
ATTAACTGTCGTGCATATTTTGTTTTGTCGGAAATTTTAATATTCCCATCTGTAAAGATATGTAATAAAAGTTGATTTAAAATTGATCATATCTTTCACTACCTAAATACATAAGTTTACATTATATAACATATACCTACTATGTATCTTCTTTGGCACAAGTCTATAATATTCCATTTCGGTTCGGTATCAACCCTAGCGTTACACGCTCCGGCTCAATGTCTCTCTCTTGAACTCTCACGTACAGAGAGTGTCACCGCTGTGCCTAAGTTATGAGTTTCATTAGTTCTAACTTGTCAAATCAATTCAAATTAATTTAAAAATACCGCTTTTGATAGTAGTGACCTCTTCTAGTGCCGAGTTACATTAGTTCTAAAAAGAATCTAAGGCTCCATCGTTTTCACGTGAGAGAAATGAGAAATAAAATATATTTTGTTGTAAATGTGTACCTATTTAATGTAATTCTGAAAATAATAAACAAAACCCAGTCTCGATACGTCAATTTTTTCGAGTGTTATCATGAACACCTCGTAAAAAAATTTTTTTTTGCAACTTTTTTTAAGGTAGCAAAATAAAGTTGATTTATACAAGATATGAGATAGATACTAAAGTGTTTTTTTGAAATAAATTACTCATGTTATCGTATAAGTGCAAATTGGTTGTGATAAAGGTAATTTAAGAGCTAAAAATTTCTTGACCTTAATGTATCGAGAGAAAAGCACAACCACAGCCGCTTCGCGGTATGAGGCGTGCAATATTTGAAAAAAATGAAAATGTGTACTTTACAATATATGAAACCGAACAAAACAGTTTCACTGTAAAAATCGCGCCAAGTACACTTTCAACTATAGTTACAAAATGATGATTTAGCTTTTGTAAATTTTAAGGTTAATTTCTGTCGCTGCTCAATTGATATTTTAATTTTGATTAAAAACAAAAAGCTTTTTCAATGTTAATGTTGGTTGCCAAGGTGAGATGTCAGATATTACACGTCATGTGCAACTACTGTAAGGCTCACTCGTTGTTTTGATCACTAACAGTCCATGATTTTATTATAAGAAATAATTTAGCAGCATTAGATAGGTAATTTATGTAGTTCAAAAACTTTTAAATGAGGATATCCGCAGTAGAATCAGTGTAACTGATATAAACCAACGGATTAGTAAATTGAAGTGGCAATGGGCCGGCCATATAACTCGAAGAACCAACAACCGTTGTGGAAGAAAGTTTTCGAGTGGCAGTCTTACCTGTAGGCGAAGTGTAGCGCGGCTCCCACTACATGGAGTGACCACCAGCTACGACATGTAGGAAGTCGATGGATAGATCGATGGTCAGTAGCTCAGGACCGTGTTTTGTGGCATTTCTTTTGCCTTATGTTCAACAGTGGACTTGTGAAGGGCTGTAATGTAATATAATGTTTAATGGGGTTACAAAAAATAATTTGGTGATTTTGTAAATATTAAGCTGCAAAACAGCCTGTAGTAGCTCATACTGAATATTTTCGTCGAGAATACTTCATCAGCCCATAATCCGCTGCTAAATGCACATGGCACATCCCTCTACACCTTTATCTGTTTAAGGAGGATTTACTCACACTTAGATCTTGCTGGCAATTCTCAAAGTCGTCTCTTACTACACCCATAGGAGGAAATGGGGTGATGGATTTTTTTTACGCCGTCGTCACACGGCTAAACTAGCTCTTACTGAATACTGTAGTTTTTAAACTAAATAATATAATACGGAAAACATAATCGTTATAAAATGGCTGGCTAGATCAGTAATTTAGTCAGACATTGCTA
Source organism: Parnassius orleans (assembly GCA_029286625.1). NCBI lineage: Eukaryota > Metazoa > Arthropoda > Insecta > Lepidoptera > Papilionidae > Parnassius > Parnassius orleans. The sequence continues at coordinate 1,800 of JAGSMP010002887.1, forward strand.
ATTTGTAACATAATCCAAAGTAAGGTTCGTACCTTACCTAAAAAATAAATTATCCGAGTTACAACTACGAGAAAAACATACTCTTAAACTATGTTAAAATATAATATATAACTTAGTTTAAATATTTTTTTTACTTTACAACATGGAAATCTTTGAAATGATAATCGGGAACCACTTTGGGATCCGAAACCCGAGAAATATACCGCCAATACTTGCCCTTCTATTTTAGATAATTTTATTGCATAACTACGAGTATATACATATTTGTCGTGGATTTTTTTACGTCTCTATGCTCTCATTGACTCCCAATACCATATCAAACAGATTTATTGAGAATAAATTTTAAGAGATTTATAGCATCTCCTAATGGTAATTTGCATGATTAATAGTATCCTATCCGTTTATCATGGTTGCTGCTGTATTTCAACATAAATAGCGAGCATGCAAATATTGGGAGCCCATTAGTTATTCTAACTTATAATTCAGTATGTATTAAATATCAGGCAACATACTGCTATTTAAATGAACAGGCCTAAAAAAACATTCAAAAAGATTGCGACACTATGATTTATTCAAAAAATACACATGCCAACTTGTGTTTTTTGTCATTAAAACGTTTAATAAACAGTTAACAAACGAGTTTCAATAATACAAAACCTTTTTTCTTCGGACTTTGGGCACAGAATGAAAACGACCTGTTAATGAGTGTTTAAAATAAATTGCTTGCTCGGAAAACGATCTCCCACACACTATTAAAAGATTAGATAAACGTGAAGGTGAACAGTGTTCATTTTATACTTGTAGTGCCTACATGAGACGAAAAGAGAATATTTCTAAACTAAACTTTTACGACATGCAGGAAGACGATAATTACATGAGGCTCAGGACAATATTTTGTGACATTCCTTGGGGGAGGACTAATTGGTGATGATGATGAATTAAGCTTTTAATATACAGTGACAACTTTCTCCAAAAACTAACGACGGCAAATTTAAGCTCCAACTTCACAAGCTAGTATTTAAAAATTATTTGATTGTTATTAGTTTATGAAGTCGGTTTTTTTTTAATCTTTTGAGTGAACTATGAATATCGTAAGTTCTAGATGACAATCAGAATATAGATGCCGCGAATTTGGTAACTCTACTCTAGTAACTGTCAAACATTTTAGAAATAATAATGAACGAGAAACTTTATTTAAGGGTATACGAATAATAGACCATCTATTCTTAAGATGCATAGTTATCTAGTACATTTTTGGTACATTCGTTATTTTATGTGAAAATTCAACCAGGCATTAGAATTACATATAAACGAGAGATTATATTATTTTAAATTTAACTTTTATTCAAAGCAAATTTATGATGCCGAAGTGAGTGGCAAAGTCGGAAAGGGACGCCCTCAACGAAAGCTTATTGACTAAATGGGCGATAATATATTGAAGATGGGTCTCATTAAGAGTAATCACCGACGAGCATGTTGTATGGGAAAATATGTTATTGATTTCTTTCAGAAACAATAGAGAGAAAGAGAGAAAGAGGGAGAGAGAGTACCTACCCCTATAGTTGCTCTCTCGGTGGTTTTATATGTTTTATGTTTATTATATTCTGTTGTTGCTTAGTTTAATAGGGTAAATATTGAGGTTAAGGTACTCTGTAAATGCTTTAAGCAAATATTTATGCAAAGCTAAAACTATCGTAAGCTGTGTTGACAAAATTTCCGAATCGGGCCGAAATTATTGCTTTTTCCGTCTAGAATTTCTTTGTAGCGGCCCGGAGTTAGGGAGTTGGCGGTGTTTCCCGTGCCTCGAAAAGCACGCAAATGTCCTGCGTCTAAGCTCTCTCTGATCGGACTAAGACAGTGCACCTGTGTTTGTGCATACACTCTTGCGCTATAATCCTGTCCTGCGAAGAAGGCCAGCCTGACTAGAGACTGGCTTCCGTGAATGAAATTTAGATTGGGCGACATTATGGCGTAGCGATTCGGTGACATACTACCGAGCGGCTACCACTCGAACAGAGCACTCTACTTATGATTTTTTCTGTAAATTACATGTAAATTTAATTACAGTAACAATTTATTAATTATTTATTACTTATCTTATCTTTTGAGAAAATTGCTGATTACTGGTTAATTATAAATATGGCATCAATTAATAAGTGCTTAGTAGTGATCGTTACAGTATTATTGACTTAAGTGGGATGATTGAGCTGTCCTATTACTTTTGATGTATGTCGTGCCTAGTCGAGCATTAATCTTATAATATAATAGAATTAATTTATGAGCTTAAATAGTTGCCTGTCTATGCAAATGGTTGGTTTGGCAGAGGTAAATTAATTATTATGAAAACACTACGTATAATGAAATAGAAATACAGTATGCAAAATACAATTAGTTTTTCGATGGCAGTATATAAATAAAACATCATGCTATCAAAATACAAATATAAATGAACACATCGTGTGTTAATTTATATTTACACATTGGTTGGAACTGGGGTTGATCTAAATCTTGGTCATGGTGGAAATATATTTGTAACATCGATATCGTTATCAGATTATTTTGTAAATTAATGAGACACAGAGGCATCATCATCATCATCATCATCATTACAGCCCTTCACAAGTTCACTGCTGAACATAGGCTCCCCTGTTATGTTGTTAAAGCACGATCCTGACCCAGCAGGTGGCTCAGGATCGTGCTTAGTGCCATAATCCATCGACTTCCTGGATGTCTTACCAGGTCGTCACTCCATCTAGTGGGGGGTCAAACTACACTTAGCCTACCGGTACGAAGATGCCACTCAAGAACCTTTTTCCTATTCGGTTGTCGGTTCTTCGAGTTATATGGCCAGCCCATTGTCACTTCAGCTTACTAATCCGTTGGGCTATGTCGGTCACTCTGGTTCTACTGTGGATATCCTCATTTCTAAGTTTATCACGCAAATAAACCCCGAGCATAGCCCTCTATAGAGGCGTAGCTTTCTATAAATGTATTTTATCTTATTGCCCTTATTCTTTCTTCTTATTTTTCTTCATCGGCCCATAAAACTCCATTGTCGTCCAGGTCTCCCGTTATAGGAAAGGGTTAGGGCCAAATAAACTTTGTCTGTTTTTAATCTACGATGAAATTTCCGGACAATTAAATACAGAAGACTTACGAGAGCCGAGGAATGGTGATGGATCTAATTGTAACCACTACCACAAACCGATCTCAACGGAGGACCTCCAAGATAAGAAAGTCAATTATTTTTGTATTTTATTATGATTGACTTTAGTTGAAGCCTAAACAATGGACTTATGAATTGTGATAGTCCCTGTTAACCCTTTGCCTGTCCCGTGCATTACATGTAATTTATTGCTATTGTATTACTATTGTGTCTTTAAACTGGACATTCAAAGTGTTAAAAAACAAATAAAATATTGAAACATTCCTTGCTCCAAAAAATTGAGCTGCGGTAGGCGTTACATACCAATTGGGCTGTAAACGAGTTTAGTTCGAATATCGTCATTGTCATGATACTGATTGATTATAATTTGCATTATCCTTACTACATAAAACAAGCCTGGCGAAAAGTGACGAGCACAATGGTATCATAATATAATAGTTGTCGCCTAGTGTTCGAGAGTCGACCGTATTTATTACATTTTTAGGATTGTACGTTATTGAAGTTCTTTTGACAAAGAGTTTAACCTCTATAATCATTATTTTTATTGAATTTCGTTCTATGACGTCATCTGCGAGCATGTACAAATACGTTATTAGTGTATGTTGTGTGCCTTAATTCCCTGCATTGTCATGAAAAAAAATCCTTTTGCAACAGGGTAAATATTCTATACATATATCATACAAATATAAATATATTAATACAGACGTACACAAATACATAAATCTACTTAAATACATTAAATATATACATAATATATACATACAAACATATATACATAAACACTCACGCCTGTCACCCAGAGGGGTAGGCAGAGACTACGGACTTCCACTTGGCACGATCCTGGCACACCTCTCTCGCCTCCTTTACATCCATATATCTACGCATACACGCTCGTCGGTTAAGGGTACTCCTAATCTGGCCCATTTTCAATATATCGCCAATTTGGTCGATAAACCTTCGTCTAGGGCGTCCCTTTCCGACTCTGCCGTTCACTTCTGCAGCATAAATTTGCTTTGTCACTCTTTCTTCGTTCATTCTTTCTACATGACCAAACCACCGAAGCATTCCTTTCTTAATCCTTGTCACAGCGTCATCTTGCAAACTACACTTTTCTCTTATCACATTATTTCTCACCCTGTCATTCAGATTCAGCCCTAGCATAATCCTTAATGACCGCATTTCTACAGAATTTATTCTACTCTCATGCTTCTTCTGCCAGACCCAACTTTCACTACCATACATTAAAGTAGGGACTAACACAGCATTGTGAATTGCCAAACGTGCCTTTTTTGACACATTCTGACTCTTCACAATAGCGTGCCCCATTCATTCTATTTCCTGCGTTCACTCGTCGTTCTATATCCTTATCATATCTACCATCTCTGCTAAATAAACATCCCAAATATACAAACTCATCCACTTGCTCAATCAACTCCCTTTCTATTCTTATTTCACATAACGTTTTACTTTCTTCTCTTTCAAAAACCATCACTTTCGTCTTACTTGCGTTCACTTTCATATTATATACATATATCTATGCCATGATAAATAAGGAAAATATGTGACGATAGAATCATTCTTTAGGAAAAAGCGTTACTTCACATTTGTTAGCTTTTCGAAAGTGTTCACGAACTTTGTTTTTAAAAAGAAACTTGTTGGAAGCTTTTTTAATGTCAAGAGGTATTTTGTTTCAGAGTCTTATAGCCGTAAGAGCGAAAGAGTGGGACATATAACCAGTACGGTGTAAAGGCGTTAGCAACCTTAGATTATCCGAAGAACGGAGAAAACAATTATGAGTATCTCCGTGGTACTGAAATTTAGATATCTAGATTTCAAGTACTCAGGAGCACAAGGATCGTTCAGGATAGTGAAAAAAGTGCAGAGTATTCTAACATATCTGCGCTGACGGATTGGCAGCCAGTTAAGCAGTAGAAGACGATACATGGTCATATTTACGAAGACCATAAATGTATCTGATGCAGTTATTGAGGAGACGATCCAATGTGTTAAGATGCTGTTGAGATAAGTCTGTGCAACACACATCTACATAGTCTATTATCGGCAGAATAAGAGATTGAACAAGCAAAACTTTTGTAGCGGTAGGAAGAAAACTTTTCAGGCGATAAAGAGATCGCAATATTCCAGTAACTTTGCGGCTTACCTCCTGGATCTGCTTGTTCCATGAAAGACAGCTATCAACGTACAGACCGAGATTCTTAACATGTGGAGAGTATGGGATAGCATTGTTGTTGTACGAAATAAACGGTAAAGTGGAGATATCAAATTTGGATAAGTATCTAGAGCTACTTAAAATGATCGCTTGACTTTTAGAAGGATTCACATTAATTCCAAACACAGTGGACCATTCAAAGATATAATGAAAATCTTCGTTTAGTAACACTATTGAATTATTAATATTGATGGTTCCGCTGTTGTATTCTCACTTTCACATATTAAATATAACACAGAATATTCAATATACAAAATATAAAATAAACACTCTTTTTGCCTTAACACACACTCCACAGATTATTTAAAAAGAAACATTGAAATCACAACATGAAATTCGCCGCTCATTTAGTCAATCTCTATTCTAAAGAATGTTTGACAAAAGACTATTATGTGTTTGGCATTAGCACTATAAACGGAAACAATGAATGCTATATTTTATTTAATGTATTTGTGACACATATTTTAAAGAAATTTTAGGTTTTTGCAATCCTTCTCCATTTAAACTTAAGTATGCCAATTCTTAGACCCGTCCGTTCTCCGTGCAATATTCTTTAAAAGGGGTAAAAAAATCATTTCATGTAATAGTATATAGATTATAATAAATTCAATCTTGTAAGTGACTTGAACCGTGTGGTAGCGGCTTAAAAATATCCACTACCCCATATCGTCCCTTGAGTATAGACGGAGGGAAACTGAAACAGGAAATGAGCTGCAGCATCTTCCTCACAACAACTCAAAATTATAAATAACTTAAATTGAAAATTTTAAAAATCCCCGAAACAAAAAGAGCTGATGATGTTCAAACGGCTTAACCGATTTTGATAAAACATGTCTAAGAACCACCGCTAGAAAACCAGCTTTTAAGTAAAAAAGCCGCACCCAAATCATTTCACCCGTTTAAGAGCTATGGTGCCACAGACAGACACACAGACAGACAGACACACATAGTAGTCAAACTTATAACACCCCTCCTTTTACGTCGGGCGTTAAAAACAGCGGTTGCCAACCCGCCTGCCAAGCATGTCAATTATGGCAAAATCCCTTCAATGTGGCACTCTATGGGGGAGGTCTATGTACAGCAGTGGACTTATATAGGTTGTAATGATTGTAAGCGACTTATATGATTTATGAAATTGTAAAAAAAAAGTGTGGAGAATTAAGGTCAACTTATTCCGCATAAAGTAAGTTTTTTTATTCAAATGACACTCCTTAGTTCCTATCAGATACGTGGTAGAGCCACGCTGCAGCTACGTTAGTTGTAGCATGAATTTACTATCACAGTGAAAGTACGTTGCATTGCATCCCCTCACCGGTCATATATATGCAATGCAGCTAAATTAATATATTACAGTACCGTCGCCTCGCACTGTGGTTCTGCGCTCTTTGTCTATATAGATACTTATCTGCGAGAGAGTAATGGAGCTCTTAAAAATATGAGAGTCTTTGGGTTACTCTGTGATAGTATTGACATTATAAAGGTCCTCACATCATTCTTAATTTGGTTTTTAAAGAATGTGCCAGCTTATTACCGCAGGCGCATATCTAGTTGATTCCTTTCGATATTCTACAGGATATATTTTAGAGTGTGTTCAGTAACTAGATTATTTAATTCCTTCCTCCCTCTTCAACCATCAGAAGATTATGACGGAGACTCAATTATAAGTATGTCAGCAAAAAGATGTGAACTCTTTTTGTTGACATACTCGGGGTTTGTATTCAAACCAAGCGTAACATCTTTATTAGCCACCACCTACCTTAGCAGGTGGGAAAGTAATAAGGAGCTAGGTTATAAAAGAAGTAAAAAAAAATGTTAGCTTTATATTTTTCAAAGTTATTTTCAATTCCTCGTCCTAAGTATACCCTTATTAAAGTTAAAAATTGATATACATTTACTTTTGAATTAGATTTTTCAATCAACATAAGTTCAGAACTTGGTCGTGAGAATATTTGATGGTACTGGTTGGTTCAATATTTTTTATATATTATATGTCAAAATAGTGCCACTTACATCCATTCTCGATTGAAATTCTAAATACAGATGAGTTTTAATACCTAAAAACTAAGACGGAGTGCTTTGTAACGATTAAAAAGTTGCTACGATTCTATTCTTTCAACATAAACAGGCAGTAAAATTATGGTGCCATTTTACTATAATATTCAATAAGAAAGTGATTTTTTTTATATAGGATAAGGGTAAAAATCGAGCACACAGTAGTTCACTGATGGTAAGAAGACATATACATCTATCCTCGTTTGCGAAAAAAAAATGCAGGTGCGTTTTCAGCCGTGAGGACTAAGAAGGAGTGCCCCTTTTCCAGTAAAAAGGGTCGCCGGTCCTCTACACTCACCAGATGAAACACAGCAGCATTAAGCTGCTATTTTACACTGGTATTCTGTGAGACAACCTTAAAAATTAATCGGTTATTAGTTTTTCCAAACTCTCAGCTGATCAGGCTGATTGTATGTGGATATGCTAACCACCGACAATTTTCTTTGCCTATGTCACTCAAACCTACAACATTATCATTACTTTTCATTTCTAATTATGTATTCTCTTACTTATCCATAAATTTACTTACATCTTTTACAAATATGACATAGTCTCGTAAAATATTTAGTTACATCATTGTCAGTCAGGAATTGAGGCTCACAATATGGCAACAGAATTTAAATCAATTAATTGTATACCTTATGTAATGAGTTTCAAAATCGAATTAAACGAAGTAATTATTTTCATAATCCACACAAGTACTATTTTAAGAGATTATAATAGTTTAAAAGCTTTTAAAGTTCAAACAATATAAAACCAAAAGTAAATTATTACGTTTCATATTAAAATGAACAAAACAAAAGAAATAATAATGGGAACATAAGTCGTCATCACTATTATAACAACAGACAGATCAAAATACAAATTGTAACTGTAGCAGGCTAGCAATATGAGACACCTTTGTTTAAATTTGAAAGTAAGTATATGGAAACGTTTGGGATTGCATCGAACTATGATTACCTAAGCCTGAACTGAAGCATACCGTGTGATTCATACCTAATTTTAATATAACTTGTACAATATATTATAATATGAATGCAACCTTAAAATGAGATTCTAAGCATTTTTTTAATTTACACAGAAATTTAAATAGCTTCGTCGTTCATAGTTATAGTACATACATCCAATAACTCATTGGCTCTTAAAATTTAACGTTGTTAGAAATATTATGATGTTAGTTATATCGCATACAAAAAAAATTTAAACAATCGCTGTAGCAGCTATCGAGTTTACATATAACAAAACATTAATTTATTTAAAATATTGAAAAAAATAAATTATCTATCATAATATAACTTTAAGGTATATCGTGATCGAGAATTTAGAAAAAAATAATTGATTATAACCCTTTTAAAATTTGGATTCGAGAAATAAAACGTATCACAGTGTTATTTTAACTATAAATTTGGTGAAATTAAGTACGTAAAATTTAATCTTTCATATAAAAATGAATATAAAATCGTCTAGTGCCTTAATACAAATGCCACTGAAGTACTTACGTAACTTTATAATATTGTAATATGATTCTTTTTTTTGTTTGAAACAATAATAAAATAACAATTAAATCGTTAATATTAAGTATCTAATAATTAATTTCAACTTAAACATATATGAAATACAGAATATTTAATACACAACTTCAAATAACAGCAAAAAGAACATAAAAACAATCTCAAATTAATCAGATAAATAAAGTTTTAAATGGAATTAAAATCACTCAGGTGCGAAGTTACCTCTTAATTTCTTCTTTGTTCTTTTTGACTCAATTTTCACATTTCTGGGTGATGCTCGCTAGAATACAACCGCTTCTTTCCCTTTTTCAATGAATCCGCCAGTTTTAATTTTTCAGTCTGCTTCTAAAACAATATATTTTGTGGCCTCTCCTCGTGTATTTCATATTATAGTTTTCTTGTCACATCCGGTATTACGTCCATTGCGTTATTATAATTTATATATTTTTAATAATATTTACAAGTTAATCCATGACGGTTTTCTTTATTTATTTATTTTTTGTAAAAAAAATCCTATTCTTGTAGGCCCGGCGGTGCGCGTGCATTGTAGCAGCGCACCGCCTGGCAGGGTCGCCATGTAATGTTGAAGGTTTTTAATAAATAGGAGACGTGTTGCTTGTACAAGAACTTTAATTATACTGATCCTTATTCTACCTTAACACTAATATATATATTGTGGTGGCTACACTACACGTGGTCCTTCCCCGGTCGAGCCGACCCATTCGTGATACAATTATACAATTAATATAGCTGCAGCATGGCTCTACCACGTTGAAAACTCCTCAAACTCCTCCTCGAACGTGCAAAGCCATCTTGCTGCAGCCATAGTACAACTGCAAAGTAACTTTAATACGTAATTTTGGCTGCCCCTTTTTAAAAATGTTGTCATATCTTCATGTTTTGAGGTCTACTTCTTCATCTCACGTATCTTGTGAACTAATGAAGATTTGAATTCCGGACCAATTTTATTCGACGCGTCATTTCGTAAAAAAGAGCTAATTAGTTTTCATTTTATTCAATTAAGTGGAATTTTATAGTAATTTTACAAATTTGTTATTATTTAAAATCATTATTCGGTAGATTTTTGACGTAATAATGCATCGGCGTTGTCGAAGCGTCTTAAAGTAGGCTGGCTTCTAGTCATACAGGTACCAAAGGAAAGTTGGCAGTTGTAGTAGACTATTTGCAATAACTCTTTCAAATATCTACTAGCCTTACGTGGTTGAGCCATGCTGCAGCTGTATTACTGGTATAGTTGTAGCACGAATGGGTCGGCTCGATCGGGGAAGGTCCACCCTCTCACAGAATACCAGCGTAAAATAGCAGCTTGACGCTGCTGTGTTTCGTATGGTGAGTGTAGAGAACCTGAGACCCTTTTTACTGGAAATGAGGCATTCCATCTTAGTCCTCACGGGTGAAAACGCATCTGCATTTTGATTCGTAATCGAGAATAGATGTAGACGTCTATGGGCCACAGCAATCGCTTCCATCAGGTGGACTGTGTGCTCGTTTGTCATATGTTTGTCCAGTTAGTCAGTCGTTTTATTTTTAGAGTATAATTGATTTTTGCTATGTGAAATAAAGTATTTTTATTAACAATAAAGAGTAAATTTGATTAAAATTGGGACGTAGTCATTTCTATTACACAATATTCTTAAACATGAATGACATAAAATATCTTACGTAATATACATATATAATTGGAGATTGTCTGCGTAGAACTTAAACAAAAAACCTGTAGTTGTATAATAGTGGTGTTCGGGTAATTTAAATTATCAAAAAACCACTTTAGTCCAAGTTTACTGCCATTAAAATATTAATAATAGAAAATTGAAAATTAAAATTAAAAACATATTAAGTTCACGTAAAATTTCTTATTACCTTCTCCTTTTATCTCATATTTTTGTTGAAAAATGAGGTTGAAGTAAAAAAAATGTTCCGAAATGATTCCGCTTCAAAACTTATGAGATAAAAGTTAAAGTGTTAAGACCTTTTTTGTGTTAAATTGAACGTAAAGTTTTGTTCTAAACTTTTTTTATGTCGCTCATAGTTTATTAGATAATCATTAAAACTACATCTTTTAACAGTTTTTTGATTTCACAGAAATATAAATTTTGCATGTTTTTAATATTAGTATAGCCCAGATAACTCCTGGCATTGCTCTCTATCTGTTGGTAAAATTTTATTACAGTCGGTTCGGCCATTTCGAAAATTAGCTCGAACAGTCAGATAGAGAGACAAACATTTTAAAAACTAGTGTAATGTCATAATAGCATGCAAATAATCCTGTGCTTAACAGAGGCCAGTTATTTCGATATTACAGCATTTTTTTATGTATGGTAGATTAAGTAGACGATCATTTTAAATGTGGAGAAAATTTCACTATACGCGAACCCGGGTATGATGTGGTCACCGCTCTCACAAATTTAATTGTTAAATGCTAAAGTTTAAGTGCTGAAGCACGTTTCGGTGGTGAAGGCAATCACTCTGAGAAAACTTGCATGCATTGGGGCAGCGCGGAAGATTGCTCCCTAAATTAAAAACTCTCAGACCTTTAATTATTTATACGAGTACATGTATGGCGACACATAAATATCTACACAAGCTCCGTTCCGTAACTCAAAGCGATGGTACTAAAATTTTAATCATCCGAAAATTAAATTTATTTTACTACTATCATAATCAATAGAGTTTTATTTTGCAGTTCGAATTTGAAGTATCGATATGTAGTATACTTTTCGATATAAACACATAAAATTCCAATTTTCTCTTGATATCATGCGGTGAATTTCCCTATGGACTATTTTATCTTTTTAGAACAAAATTTTCTGCCAAGAATATGTTTTAATGTTGTTTGTAGGACAGCACAGAACCAAGTAGTTATGTGTATGTTTCAAAACAGAAGTGTGCTTCAATAAATTTTGTAAATAATAACTTAATATAAGTGAACTATTATTATGATTAAGCAACTTCTGATTTTAGATTTATTTAAATTAAGGAATATGAATAAGATATTCTAGCGAAAACAATTTAGATTGGAAAATGTTATGATTATTTTATGAACTTAGTTTACGTAACAAAATTTTGAATAACAAGGATTACTTTATTTGCTACTTTACTGCGGAGGAAGATCAGACATGGCAAAAACTGTCCCAGCGACAATGTTCCACTAGAAGTTAACCAACGAAAACAGTGGGATATTCCGTTGATACCGAGTGTGCAGAAAGATTTGTTTCATAATTTCCATAGTGACTAAGGTCAGGCCCGCGTTCTAACTGTTTCGACCTTAACTGGAGGTTAACCAACAAAAACAGTGGGTTATTCTGTTGATACCGAATGTGCAAGAAACGTTTGTTACATAATTTCCATAGTGACTAAGGTCAGGCCCACGTCCTAGTTTCTAATTTTTACACGCTTTACCATCAAGTAATCTTAGTACATTACTTAGCTAGAAAGCTCGTCAACCTTATCAGTGCCCTTGTGGCAGCGGTGTCGGCGAGTTCGGGCTCCACGTACTCTCAGAAAAGTGCTGATAGGTTGTCCCGTCACGATTCTCTGAACAAGAGGTCTTCTGATGTTATCCGAAGAGCTCTTGTTTCTTTAGTTGTTCCCTAGTTCTAATTTCTAAAGTTTTGATTATGATGCATTATTAAATCACCAGTCAATCTAATATAATATAAAAAAATATATTTGTTTGTTCATATTTTATGCGCTGCCATACCGTTCATCAGATTGAGGTAAAACTTTGTCAAATTATTGCTTGCACTTGCGCGAAGGTTATAGACATAGTACAATTAACTTATAGTAGGTGGCGCGCGAATCGCACTGACATGTTTTGTTTATTTGAAAATTATATAGGTATCATTTAACTTCAATGAATGTATTATCATTCTTTATTAAACTATATAACTCTTCCAAATTCAAAACGTAGAAGTTCCAGAATTATTTTTTCTGTGGCTGCAACGCGCCGGGTACGAGCTAGTGTATTATACAAATAGTATAAATACAAAATAACTATAATTATACCGAAATCAATGGCAGACACTAGATTTTTCGGGCACTTTCGAAACAACAAACAGAACCAGCCTTTTTTACTTAAATTTAGATACTTAATAATATTTTAAAGGCAAAATTAGGAAAGTAAATAAAAAACTATTTTAATTGAGTTAAAGTTAAAAAGGCTGTAAACTATTTAAAAAACCTCCTTCAATTTTTTAGACGGTAATTATGTTAGCGAGTATTTTGCTAAAGTGCGAGTTGTGTTCATATACTGCGATATTATTTTTTCTTATACATGCAGGTTTTTAAACGATGTTTGTCTACAATTACAAGAAGATAGTATTATTATATATTATTATTATTATACGTGGTAGAGCCATGCTGCAGCTATATTACTGGTATAGTTGTAGCACGAATAGGTCGGCTCGACCGGGGAAGGACCACGCTCTCACAGAATACCAGCGTAAAATTGCAGCTTAATGCCGCTGTGTTTCGTATGGTGAGTGTAGAGAACCGGAGACGCTTTTTACTGGAAACGAGGCATTCCATCTTAGTCCTCACGGGTGACAACGCATCTGCATTTTGATTCGTAATCGAAGATAGATGTAGCTGTCTATGGGCCACAGCAACCACTTACCATCAGGTGGACTGTGTGCTCGTTTGTCACCCTTATCCTATAAAAAAAAAATTATAGGAGAGGGGGCAAACGAGCATGCGGCTCACCTGATGGTAAGTGACTACCGCCGCCCATGAACAACTGCAACACCAGGGGAATTGCAGATGCGTTGCCGGCCTTTCAAGAAGGAGTAGGCTCTCTTCTTGAAGGTCCCTAAGTCGTATCGGTCCGGAAAAATCGCTGGTGGTAATCGATTCCACAAGCGAGGGAGAAAACTTCTTCTAAATCGCACAGTGGTGGACCGCCAATCATCCAGATGGTACGGATGGTATCTCGAGTTCTGTCGCGATGTGCGATGGTGAAATTGAGCGGCTGGAATTAGTCCGAACAATTCCTCAGAGCACTCCCCGTGATAGATGCGATAAAATACGCAAAGAGATGCAACATCTCTACGCAATGCCAGTGAGTTCAGCCGATCGAAAAGAACTCGTTCGTCGACGGTTCGAGCCGCTCTGCGCTGGATGCAGTCAAGTGGAAGGAGCTGGCACTGAGGAGCCACTGCCCAGAGATGGGAATAGTATTCCATGTGGGGCCGAACCTGCGCCTTGTAAAGTTGCAAGCGGTGTGCCGGCATGAAATACTGTCCCACTCTGCTGAGCATGCCAAGCTTTTAAGAGGCCAATTTGGCCTTCTTTTCCAAGTGACCACGAAACTACACATCACTCGATATGTCGACACCGAGGTTTCCGATACTGGCTGAGGCAACAAGCCTTGAAACTGAGGAGATACGACAAAGGAGTTCTTTTTAGGGGTAAACGCGCAAACTTGTGTCTTCTGGGGATTGAACTGGACTAGATTTAGTAGCCCCCAGTCTGAGACTTTGTTCAACAAAGTCTCGACTTCAGACACAAGTGTGTTACGGTACTCAGGGACGTTTTCCCGAGAAATATTGGCACGGCCGGTGTATAAAGCATCACCAATCTGCCGCGCACAGTGCCTACAGTGAACATTATATAGCACAAACGAGTGGGTGGTTTCTCGATATACCCTCAATTCCACCCCGCCACCATCGATGCATCGCTCCGAAAGAGTGATGCCTACTCTCGATCCAACCGGCATTCCATAGACGCGCTGACATGACGCAACCTCCCGCCCTCTCTCAATCCAACCGGCATTCCATAGACGCGCCGACACGGCCAATTCTGATATACGACCGTCCTAGGGCGTGTATCTTCATGATCCTATTCTGACCTGAATAAGTACACTGTCCCTATCTTTGGACATTAAGGGACCTACACACATACGTAAGGCGATTACTTTTGACCTCATGCAAACTAACACTGGCTAAAGCGTCCTTTCGATCAGCCATCATCTCCTATGATAACTTGGATCGGACAACCTAGTCCTCGACTAATCATCATCTCATATGACAATATGAACTCAACAACTGGCCTTTCCACTAAGCACACACAGACACACAGCTCTATTTACAGCTTACACGGCACTATTAGCATCGATAGAAGATATACGCTTTAAAAAAAACATACTCTCTTGTGATATACTAACATCCTCAATCATACAATAATCGAATGCGTGCGTCCCTTTGAACACGCATGGACCGGACGGTACCTTTTTCTCAAGCCATCTCATACAATTGCAAACTAGTATGTCCCTACGACCAACTGCTCGGGTCTGGCCCGGTCGATACTGCTATCTGTACTCTGTTAGACCAACCTGATTGGACTGGACGGGTGTGTCGTTTCGACCACGCATGGACCGGACGACATTGTTCCTTCGACCAGCTTAACACAAACAATCTGACTGGACCGGACGGTGTGTCCTTTCGACCATCCGTAAGTGCAGCCAGACGGCACTGTCCCTTCGACTAGGGTAACTCCACAATTCATAAGTCTGGACCGGATGGATGTATCCTTTCGACCACGCATGGACCGGACGTCACTATCCCTTCGATCAGTTTCTTAATTTACCTTATTCTCAAAGTCCTATGGAACGACAATCCGATACGACCATAGAGGATCAGGCGCAGGGCCAACAGTTTTACGTTCTTTTCGAGGCACGGGGATGAAACACCACCAACTTACGACTCCGGAATGTTACTGATAATGTCTTTGACAGAAAACCCAATAACTGATATATTGACCCAACATTGAATTCGCACCCGGGACTTCATGATCAGCAGTCGCAGAACTAGACCAACCAGGTAGTCAAGTCTACTAAAAATAATAATTAACTTTTCATTTGATATAAGTTTTACGTTTCATTATGGAATGTCTGTAAGGTACACGTTTAAATAGCGATTTAGTTTCATTATGATTATTTTATCATGATTCTATTCTCATCTATTTTGTCATTACACATTTCTTGTCCGCATGGTCAATTATTGTTTTTCAAAACGATTACATTTAAATAGATTTAAAGACTGAAAAGTAGCTTTAATTATTAAAATTAAATTCATCTTATTTCTACAATATTACGACTTAAAAACTTGATATATACTGAATACTTGACAAAAAATGGACGGAAAGGTTACAAAAATTCGTGAATGGAAAATGGGAGATCTGCAGGGGAAGAGAATCCCTCAGATTTTGTAAGCCTTTTAGCTCTTAGTAATTTTCTCGTCGGAGTGAGGGAGCTTACAAAAAAGTATTATTTAAAAGTTAAATAAAAATCAGAAACCTACTTCATAATACAGCAAAATGGATTTTGATTTGCTCATAAAGTCTCTTACATAATTAATAAATCAATTTACATTTTTTAAAGATGAACTTCATTAATGTTATGTATTTATTTGTTTATTCCTTACTTGTAAACAAAATACGGCATGAATTAGGAATTTCAATAAATTAGTACATGAGGCGGCCTTATCTGCAGGTGGTCAGCTCCAGAT
>JAGSMP010002888.1:0-15064 GCA_029286625.1 Parnassius orleans
TCTCAAAATCCTATGGAACGGCAATCCGATACAACCAGAAAGGATCAGGCGCAGGGCCAACAGTTTTACGTTTTTTTCGAGGCACGGGGTTCACCCCACCAACACCAACTGACGACTCCGGACTTCTACTGATAATGTCTTTGACAGAATAACCCAATAACAGATATATTGACCCAACATTGAATTCGCACCCGGGACTTCATGATCAGCAGTCACAGAACTAGACCAACGAGGTAGTCAAGTCTACTAAAAATAATAATTAACTTTTTATTAGATATAAGATTTACGTTTCATCATGGAATGTCTGCAAGGTACACGTTTAAATAGCGATTTAGTTTCATTATGATTATTTTATCATGATTCTATTCTCATCTATTTTGTCATTACACATTTCTTGTCCGCATGGTCAATTATTGTTTTTCACAATGATTACATTTAAATAGATTGAAAGACTGAAAATTTGCCTTAATTATTAAAATTAAATTCATCTTACTTCTACAATATTACGACTTAAAAACTTAATATATACTGAATACTTGACAAAAAATGGACGGAAAGGTTACAAAAATTCGTGAATGGAAAATGGGAGATCTGCAGGGGAAGAGAATCCCTCAGATTTTGTAAGCCTTTTAGCTCTTAGTAATTTTCTCTTCGAAGTGAGGGAGCTTACAAAAAGTATTATTGAAGAGTTAAATAAAAGTCAGAAACCTTCTTCACAATACAGCTATATAGATTTTGATTTGCTCATAAAGTCTCTTACATAATAAATAAATCGATTTACATTTTTTAAAGATGAACTTCTTTAATGTTATGTATTTATTTGTTTATTCTTTACTTGTAAACAAAATACGGCAGGAATTAGGAATTTCAATAAATTAGTACATGAGGCGGCCTTATCTGCAGGTGGTCAGCTCCAGATATTATGTAACCGAATTCGATATCCGTTAAGAGACAAAATCCCGTGGTACCATTTATTCATTTTCTAGCCGACTTCAAAAATGAAAGAGGCTTCTTCGTCCATTCCACTGTAAATTTTGTATATGTTACGTGATATCCTCGTCAATTGTAAACCGATTCAGATGATTTTATTAAAACCCGCACGGAAAAATTATTTGTATGGGCTTCAACTAATTGTCGGGTCTGTAAGTTTGTCCTTGTGCAATTTATGTTTGTAAACTGCCTCCACGATACAGGAGAAATCTTAGTGTGTAAAAATATTAAATTCACATCTAAGGGTGAGTTGATTTTATGCTTTTAATTTAGACAATATTTTAGTAGTTTCTTTAAGGTTGTGATAGCGCTTATTTTATATTAAAGAATGAAAAGCTATTAAATTACGTGGAAAATAATTTTATCCTTTTTTTTGAATTGGTTATTACTTTTTTAATGTTTAATTATTAAAAATAATTATTTTATTGTAAAATTTAATTATAGGCCGTTTAATAAATTATGGCGTGATCGTCTTAGTCAGGACCCTTAGTTACGTTGTGTTTGTTTAGTAACTTAGTTCTTTTAGGTGTCTCTTGGAAGAATGAATATTCACTAGAGTAATTGAAAGCTATTGGTAGTGCCTTATATTTATTTTAAGCTAAAGAACCCCGTTCACGAAGACAGGGTTAAAAAAGGTTAAGAACATTGAATCGTCTCTATTCCACTTATATCAGGTTCACATCAGTCAATTCGTTATTAATAAATCCCTTCCCACTTGGAAAAGGCTCACAATATTTATATAAAATACCCAATACAAGGGCTTCGCTCTCCCACATTAAAAAAATGTGGGGGAGGCACACGGCTCACCACACACGCCGTGTGCGGTGAGCGCCAACCAACCAACGCGCTCCCCTCCGAAGGGGACGTTAAGTTGGGAACTGGATACCGTACGTCAACGTGTAAATGCCATACAGAATACGATCAAATCCAGCCACAGTGAATGTACGTCACCCGGTTTACGGAACACGTCGAATAATAGGCACATTGGTCATAAAAAGCCCTTCGTGAGCGCCACTACCCGCCGTTCCTGCAGACGTGATGTAAGTGTAAGACATCACCACTCTTTTCAAAAAGACAACTTCGAATTTACGTGTATTGCGTGAGTTTTCTATCATATCTATATAATAGCCAGGTGTATACCTTTTCCGTTTTAATGCGATTTCTCTCTATGAGTGCAAAATCTCGATCTATTGGCATCATGCTATGTCCAGGAATCGGGTAAGAAACTGTTACTTTTTGAAGTATATTATTGGCACATAATTGATCCAGGAAAGTGAACAGATAACGATTCTTTTTTTGGCTAAAACAGTTATCGCAAAAGAGCTCCGAGTGAGTATGCTCTGAAAGTTTGTTGTGCTCGATGTAGTCTGCCAAAGCTGTTATGACTTCATTCGGCCCTTTTTGTCCGTAGTTTTCAGTATATAAATACATCGAAGCCGTGTTTGTAGAAAGATCGTGAATAGCAAAATTGTGTAACCACAGTTGACGTGAATAATATTCTATAGAAACATTAGTAACAGGTAGTGGCAAATTCTTCTAGTAATCAAAGCAAAGCGATAGTTTATGATTTTGCTTATCAGTTTCAGTTTTTGTGATTTCTTTCAAAAAAACTTCAGCCTTTCGCAGATGAAGTACTTTTTCTATTTTTAAAGAATTAACAGTTTGGACGTCTATGCTTACTGTCGTAAAATCAATCTGAACTTTAATCTTTTCACGGATCGCACAAATGTCTTTTCTAGACTGTCCGAAAGCAATATTAAAATATTTATTGAAAATTTCAATGAACTTACTGTACTTTATGTTTATTTCAGGGTTATCATGTTAAAATTTTCTATGTAATTCCGCAAGATACAAATTTGAATCAATGTATTTTTTATGTTTACTAAAATTGACTAGTGTGATTCTCTTGCTGGAATACTTACTTTATGACATCTTGGCTATAAGTAGAATGACATTGCCTTCTTCTCAAACGGGTAATGTCTTTATCGTTTTGTTGCACTTTGCGCTGAAGTCTTTCTCTTTTGATGCTATGTATGGCCAAGAAAGCTTGCTGGCATAACACTACTGTTCTATTTTTTAGACTAACATGGTACTTAAAAACCTTTCGTGGCCTTGCCTTTGACGGAGATTTTGTTGGGTGAAATCTAACAGGGTAAGTTTCTTGAAGGCAACCTTGCAGATATATGTTTTGATTGGTATGCGAAGACAAACTAATAAATTTGTTTAAAATACTGCTGGCCACTTTTTCTGATAGTTTTTATTTGCACTTGCATCGACATTTTGGTATTTTGCGACTAACATGGTTCTGGACGTTCTTATTTTTTGCTAGATTTTTCTTCCAATTTTGTACTTATTCTTTTTTCCCTCACCTTTTCACTACTTCTTCACCTTCTTCATCAATTTTTTCTACCTCTTGAAATTCGCCACTTATTTCATTTGATATATTTCTAGTTTTAGTTTTCAACAGCTTGACATTCATTTTCACTATTTACTACATCATTTATATCTGTTTCATCTACTACACTATCATCAACTTCTTGAAAATCTCCTTCAAAATCTCCCGTTTTTTCACTTAACCTGATTCGTTTTTCGGCGGTATTCACATTATTTATGAATACCACAGCATCTTCATGATTGTTATGTTCCATAATACCACTGACAGTCTGTGAACTAATAAAATATATTCGTCGATAATGATTCCAAATATGTGTTTATCAATTGTGGGTAGATTTAAAATTATTATACACACCAAAACACTTGGCTGTTTTCTACACGAGCACTAGTGGAGGTAGAAATCCGTATAAAAGTTTTGTTTGTGGTTTCATTTTCTGGAGTCCATTCAATACCAGAGGAGTTACTGTCATCGTCATCGTTAGTTGTAACAAATAACTCAAGATTTTTCATAAGTCTGTAATATAAATAATTCATAAAATTATACAAACATAATACTGCAATACTAAGTTAAATATATTATTAAATAAACGGGTTTAATTACCATGTTTTGTTTTAATGCTTCGCGAAATTGAATTAAAACAAAACAACGTAATTAAACCCGTTCATAACTTAAATAATGGTGTAAAAAGTGTTTAAAATCTTAGCTTACTAACCGTTTTAGTTTATCATCATATCATATCATTTTGCAATCATTTATAACCCATTTTTACAGGATTCATAGATTTTAAACTTAAAAACATTTTTTAAACTTGTTAAAATTTGTGGTAGAATTTTAAAACAGTGAAAAAAAACGACCGTTTGGGTGACCAGAATACATATAGATTAAAAATACGTGGACTTAGTGACTAGTGATTAAAAGCCAATGGGTTTAGATATTTGTTGTCTAAATTTGGATTTAGTGACATACTGAATTAATTTGACAGGATTTAGTGATTTTTGAAAATAGTAAAAACCTACTTAGCGTCATTATATTAAAAATAATTCGGCCAACCCATAGAAAAATAAACAAAGAATTTTTTGAGCTGGTAATCTTAATAATATAAAAATGGATTTAGTGACTTTTGGAACTAAGCTATCCAATTATACTCCACGTCATTTTAATTTTATTTTTATCGGTCTTAATTTTGTTGCTAATATGTAAAGATTTGGCTGTGGAGCAATATTTATATATTATATTTAGCAATATTGTATATAATATAAAAAATAACAAAGACACTTAAACGTGAGGGGAAATTTCGCTTGACAAACGTATTTTTATTTTAATGAGGTTCTAGAATCCTAGAAATTATGACGAAAAATTCGAAGGTATTTTCTTTTGGCAATTGTAGTTTGTGTTTCTGCTATGAACAATAACAACATTAGCTCGTCTTCCGTTAACAAAATATGTCGGTTCATTACATCAGATAATTATCACTGCGCAGAATATAACATTAACTACTTGAGTTAGAAATATCCAGAGACGTAAACAGATAACATACCTAATAAATAATCAACTGTACCCATTTCAGTGAAATAATGAGCGTTCTCGGATATCGTTCAGGTATTTTTGATACGATTCTGTTACAATTATTTTTTGGTTCAACAGAGTTGTCAAATAATAAATATTTTAACTGAATATTTAATAAAGCTCATTTAATTATTCATTAAGATCTCATTAAGATTTTTTAATAAAAATATAGTGACAAACACTTAAAATAATAAAAATACTGCTCTTGCTAACCTACCTTTTTTTACGTGGTAGAGCCACACTGCAACTATATTATGGTTGTAGCACGAAAGGGCTCGACCGGGGTAAGACCACGCTCTCACAGAATACCAGCGTAAAATAGCAGCTTAATGCTGCTGTGTTTCGTATGGTGAGTGTAGAGAACCGGAGACACTTTTTACTGGAAACGAGGCATTCCATCTTAGTCTTGAGGGGTGATAACGCAACTGCATTTTGATTCTTAATTGAGGATAAATGTAGATGTCTATGGGCCAAAGTATCCACTTACCATCAGGTGGACTGTATGCTCGTTTGTCACCCTATGCTATAAAAAAAACCTGCCAATCTTGGCAACTATAGCAGAAAATGGTGATCTACCACTATGCAATTCATCAGAAGTTTTCGTCCTCGCACAACTTACTTGTGGAATCGGTTACCAATAGCGATTTTCCGGACCGATATGACTTAGTGACCTTCAGGAAAAGAGCCTCCTCTTTTTTAAAAGGCCGGCAATGAATTTGAAACTCTCCTGAAGTTGGAGATGCTTTTGGGCGTCGGGGCGTACCATCATGAAACCCGAACAAGTGTTTGCCTCCAGTTCTATATAAAAATTACTTTTTTTTTTACGAAGTTTCATCTTACACGTCTATTAATCGCCATTAAGGTTTCGTCATATTTTTTTTTTCTGACCAATATATTACCAAAAATTAACCATTATCTATTAATGAAGCATTATAGCACGTATAATATAGAATTCTGTTATAATATTACGTCACTTAATAAATCATACTTTTTTACGATTTATTAAGTGACGTAATCCACACTAATATTATAAATGCGAAAGTGTGTTTGTTTGTTTGTTTGTCCTTCTTTCACGTCGCAACAGAGCGTCGGCATGGCATAATTTTTTGTATGGGGATAGTTTGGTGGCTGTAGAGTGACATAAGCTACTTTTTTCCGCGGAAAAACATCTCATTCCCGTGGGAAAATCGAATATGTTGCACAAGTTTGTCCTTCTTTCACGTCGCAACAGAGCGTCGGCATGGTATGATTATTTGTATGGAGATAGTTCGGTGGCTGTAGAGTGACATAGGCTACTTTTTTCAGCGGAAAAATATATCATTCCCGTGGGAAAATCAAATAAGTTGCAAAATTAAATTCAGCTAGGTGGCGCCACCGTGATTCTACAAGACGGACGACGGTACGATGGACGAACACAGAAGGTCAGAATATCTGGATTATTATGTCTTTTTACCAAAATTAAGACAAAAAATGTATAGATCTGTATTTTTCCACGCAGGACCGGGAAGAGAGCGATAAAAAACATAAAATTCACCAGCTGATTTTCTTCAAACGTTTTGGTGCATCGTAATTCACAGAATAGGCGATAACCTCGCAGACGATATTAAGTAATCCGTTGATGCTCTGCCTACCCCGCAAGGGTTACAGGCGTGATTATAAGTATGGATCAGAAATACTATCACCACCTGTCACGCTTTCACCCTTAACTATTACTTAACAATGGTAGAAACAGTTCTTAGTAAACCTTATTAATAAGCCTTAGTAATATTTATTGAACGGAAATGAATACAGTTCTTATATGTGGTTATGAATGAATCGGTATTACAATAAGAAAATTGTGCAAAATTATAAGAAAAATATTTTTGAGAGTTCTTATTAACTAACGTATACATAGTTTAAATTGATTCCGCTAGATGTCGTTACTAGGTTTTAAAACGCGGTAACGAAATGTTTCTGACATGTACTTAACTCCCGCCGTTGAGCCGCGCGTCAACTTATAGTACATACGGTACCTATACGCTTAAATTGTTTCTATTTCGTAGCTAATTCGACTACCTGCTTTCGATTTCGGTTGTTTGTTATTTGCTTTGTGATTTGGTTAAGGTTGAATGGATTTATATTGGCTTTCATTTTCGGATTTGTGTATTTTCTTGGATCGGTTTTGTTGATTTGGTTGGTATTCCTTTATACATATTTAGACTCTGGCTTTGATTTTGGATTTTGTTTATTTAGAATCGTGAATTGGTTTTCGTTGTTTTAGGTTGTTTAACAATATTTCAAAGGAATATTAATAGTATAGATAGTGTATACGGTACCTATACACTTACTTCTTTTTTCGTTGGTTATATTTATATTGACTACTGCTTTCGATTTCGGTTTTTTGCGATTTTTTTGGCTATCGTTTTCGGATTCGTGTTATGTCTTGAATTGGTTTTGTTGTTTTGATTTTAAAAAATATTTAAAAGGAATATTTATTCCTTTTAGATATTTTGATTTGCTTAAAAATATTTAAAAGGAAATTTAATTCCTTTTAGGTATTTTTACGTTTTTTTATAAATAGGTTTTTTCTTACTTCATAATGCCTCGCAAACGTAAGTCCAGCCTTTCAAGAGTATCTTCTAAAAGACAAGCGAAAAGATTAGCTCGATCGCTAGAATCATTAGAAGATGCTGAACTGAGAAGGCAAGAACAAGCAGAGCGTCAGGCTGCTTTTAGAGCATCTGAGACACTTTCTCAACGTCAGCAAAGGCGTTTTGAACAGACAGAGCGTCAGGCTGCTTTAAGAGCTTCCGAAACACCTTCTCAAAGTCAGGAAAGGCGTCTTGAACAGGCAGAGCGTCAAGCTACTTTAAGGGCTTCTGAAACACCTTCTCAAAGTCAGCGAAGGCGTCTTGAACAGGCAGAGCGTCAAGCTACTTTAAGAGCTACTGAAACACCTGGTCAAAGCCAGCAAAGGCGTCTTGAACAGGCAGAGCGTCACGCTACTTTAAGAGCTACTGAAACACCTGATCAAAGTCAGCAAAGGCTATTCGAACAAGCGGAACGTCAGGCCGCCTTAAGAGCCGCGGAAACACCTGATGAAACTCAACACAGACTCATTGAGCAAGCTGAACGTCAATCTACTATAAGGGCATCTGAAACACCAGAACAGATACAGGCGCGAAGAGATGCAAATGCACAGCTCCAAGCTGAACGTCGACAAAATTTTCAAAGAAACAATTGGTCGGTTTTTAATGACGCAGCATTCAATTATGATCCGTTGATTGATTATAAAAATCACAGGTTAGTTGTTATCGGACTGATGGACAAGGCGTGTCGATTTTGCAGCGCTTTAAAATGGAAAGATGAGACCGCAGGCATGTGCTGTTCCAATGGCAAAGTGTCTCTTCCGTTACTTGGGGAACCAGAAGAACCTTTGAAAACTCTCTTTTTATATGATGCTAATGAGTCACGGCGCTTTTAAACAGGATCCGAAATATAACTCATGCTTTCAAATGACGTCCTTCGAGTTGACCGGAAATAATAATGCCGGGATTTTCGCCTACATTTACGGTGCAAGGGCAAATTTATCATAGAATAGGTTCACTTTTTCCAGCTGAAAACGAACAGCATAAATTTTTACAAGTATATTTTATGGGTGACGAAGAAATTGGGGTAGATCGTCGCTGCCAATTTATCCAGGGAGTTGAGAGAGACACAGTGTTCAAAATTCAAAGATTCTTGCATGAACGTAACATTTTAGTCAAAACATTTAAAACTGCTTTAGAAAACCTACCTGAAGAAGATTATAAAGTCGTAATTCACGCAGATCGGACCCCTCGAGGAGGGCATGAAAGGCGCTACAATGCACCTTTGATAAACGAAATAGCAGCCGTAATTAGTGGTGATCAATTTTCTTCACCAGACATTGTCTTGCTAGCACGTGATGATACGTTGCAACAGGTAACCGATACACACAAGTTTTATGACGCTCTGCAATACCCATTGATTTATTGCAAAGGACAAGAGGGTTATCATTTTCAAATTCCACTCATTAACCCGGTCACAAAGGAGCCTACCTGAACAAAAAGTATCATGTATGGATTTTTATGCGTATCATATGATGTTGCGAGAAAATGATTTTAACCTCTTAGCCCGGTGTAGACAATTATTTCATCAATTTTTGGTAGACATATATGTGAAGGTAGAAAGTGAACGTCTCCGTTATATATCTTTAAATCAAAAAAAGCTGCGCGTTGAGAATTATATACATTTACAAGATGCAGTTTCTAGCGACGCCAATGTAAACCCCAGAGATTTAGGTAAAATGGTAATTCTGCCCTCATCATTCGTTAACAGTCCCCGCTACCTACATGAGTACACACAAGACGCATTCGCCTATGTACGAACTTACGGAAGACCTGATCTTTTTGTTACTTTTACTTGCAATCCCACATGGAAAGAAATAACCGAGGGGCTAATGCCGGGCCAAAAAAGTACTGACAGACACGATTTAGTTGCTAGAGTATTTAGATTAAAAGTACAAAAATTAATGTATGTAATTAACAAAGGGAAAATTTTCGGAGAGGTGCAGTGCTTCATGTATTCAATTGAATGGAAAAAAGAGGATTACCGCATGCCCACATTCTAATATGGCTTAAAGAGAAGTTGTGGCCCAGCCAAATAGATGACATAATAAGCGCCGCGATTCCGGATCCTGAGCAAGATAAAGAATTTTATGATACCATCGTCCGAAATATGATTTACGGTCCATGTGGAGCACGAAATTGAATATCGCCATGTATGAAAGAAGGAAAATGTACAAAGAAATTCCCTAAACAGCTATTAAAAGAAACAGTGCACAATGACAATGGCTACCCTTTATACAGACGCAGAGCTCCCGAAGATGGTGGCAGGAAAGTTACAATCAAATCTCGCTCTGGAGCGTTCGAAACCTTAGATAACAGCTGGATTGTCCCGTATTCGCCCATTCTATGTAAAATGTTTAATGCCCACATTAATGTAGAAGCATGTAGCTCTGTCCGCGCAATCAAGTATATCTGTAAGTACATAAATAAAGGAAGCAACCAAGCAATATTTAATCTCAGGAGTGAAGGTGAGGCAAATCCCGTTAATGAAGTACAGACCTTTCAAGCAGGGCGTTATTTCAGCAGTAACGAGGCAGCGTGGCGTCTCCTTGGCTTCCTTTATACGAAAGGCACCCAACAGTTACTCACCTTGCTGTGCACTTAGAAAATGGAGGCGTGTATATTTCACCGAAAGAAATTTCCAGAAAGAATTGCATCACCGCCAAAACTACACTAACAGCCTTCTTTCAACTTTGTCAAACCGACCCTTTGCAAAAACGTTGTTATATTCTGAAGTCCCCGCTATTATACTTGGAACACATCTAGGAAGGAGGAAACGCAGTATTCAAGGCGCGCCTGTTGCAAATTGGCCGGTGTAAAGTCATCAGATGCCCTTGGTCGTGTATACCGTCCATGTAACTAATTTTGAATGTTTTTGTTTACGATTGCTGCTGCACCATATTCGGGGTCCTACAGGATATAAAGACCTCAAAACTGTCAACGGTCAGGAATGCGCAACTTATAGAGAAGCATGTGAAGTTCTGAATCTTTTAGAAAACGATAATCACTGGGATGAAACCATGGAGGAAGCTGTGCAGTGCCAGTCACCAGCTAAAATTAGGGATCTTTATGCAACTCTCATATCATCTTGCGGGCTATCTAATGCACATAAATTGTGGGACAAATATAAAGAGTACATGGCGGAAGATATTTTGCGAAGGTTACAGCAGACACACGCGAACATGACATACAATGAACACATTTAATATGAAGCACTTGGAAAAATTGAAGATAAAGTAATGGCAATGGTAGGCAAAAAATTAAGCGACTTTGGAATGATAAGCCCTCAGCGAACAACCGAAAATGAACTAAGTGATGAAATTATACGTGAAACAAACTACGATATACCAGCTTTGCAGCAGCAAGTAGCCGAATTTGTACCCCGCTTGCTTCCCGAACAAAAACGAGTTTTTGACAAAGTATTAGGACAAATTGAATCTGGAAATGGTGCACTTTTCTTTTTAGATGCCACTGGAGGAACTGGGAAGATATTTTTGTTAAATTTATTATTAGCGCAAGTACGGAAAGATAAAAACATTGCTGTGGCCGTAGCTTCCTCCGGCATAGCCGCCACGCTGCTTAGCGGGGGCCGCACTGCACAATCTGTTTTAAAACTCCCTCTAAATCTAGCCCAGGAAGAATCGCCGATCTGCAACATTAGCATAAATAGTGCACGAGGTATAATGCTACGACAATGCAAACTTTTAGTGTGGGACGAAAGTACAATGTCGCATAAAAAAGCTGTAGAAGCACTAAATAGAACGCTCCAGGATTTGCGCAGCAATACCCATGTAATGGGAGGAATGGTGGTTTTACTGGCTGGTGACTTTCGCCAAACTTTACCTGTCATTCAAAAGGGCACACCTGCAGATGAAATTAAAGCATGCCTCAAGTCGTCTATTTTATGGAACAAGGTGACAAAATTCAGTTTAACTACGAATATGAGAGTGCATTTGTATAAAAAATTGGCGATGGGCGGTTGGAAACGGATGCTGAGGGCTGCGTTAAATTGACGAGAGATTTTTGTAATTTAGTACAGAGTCATTCCGAACTAATTGCGAGCGTTTATTCAGATTTAACGAACAACATGCATGAAGACAAATGGTTATGTGAAAGGGCGATTCTTGCACCAAAAAATGAGAGCATTAACAAAATAAATTCAGATATATTAAGCGAAGTAGCAGGAGAAATAACAGAGTATTTGTCAGTAGACACAGTTATGGATACAGAACAGAGCACTTCATATCCCGTAGAGTTTCTAAATTCTCTAGAGTTGTCACGTGTGCCCTCACATAAGCTTCAATTAAAATTAGGTGTCCCAGTCATGCTAATGCGAAATTTAGATGCTCCTCGGTTATGTAACGGGACAAGGCTGCGTGTGACACATCTTGGACGGAACATAATCGGTGCTACAATTTTGACAGGCGTAGGAAAAGGTGAAAATGTTATTATACCACGGATCCCTATAATTCCCATAGATCTTCCTTTTCAATTCAAAAGGTTGCAGTTCCCTATTAAGCTCAGTTTTGCAATGACAATTAATAAAGCGCAAGGGCAAACGTTACAGGTAGCGGGGGCCAACTTAGAAAAACCGTGCTTCTCTCATGGTCATCTGTATGTAGCATGTTCGCGTGTGTCAAATGCCCAGAATCTCCACATTCTTTCCCCGAATGGAAAAACATATAACATTGTGTACAGTAGCGTCTTAAAATAGTGTTCAGTTAGTATTTTTCCAAAATTCCCACAATCAATTAATAAGAATTCCCACAGATCTTCTCTTTCAATTCAAAATTTCCTATTTAGCTCAGTTTCTTTTCAATTCCAAATGCTGCACCTCTGACGGACCTATTAAGCTCAGTTTCTTTTCAACTCAAAAGGCTGCATCTCTGACGGATCTTTTATTTGGCTCAGTTTCCTTTCAATTCGGAAAACTGCATCTCTGACGAATCAATTTAGCTCAGTTTCTTTTCAAAAGTCTGCATCTCTGACGGATAATTATGCTCAGTTTCCTTTAATTAAAAAAATATCCCATTTCCATTTGGAATAAACAGGCTATTTTCATGCTTTCCCATACGCTGCGTTTCAAAACATTTAAATAGTCTGACGAATCAATTTTGCTCAGTTTCCTTTTAATGGCTGCATCTCTGACAAATCTAAAAAACTCGGTTTTCTTTCAATTCAAAAAGCAATGGATAGTTCATTTCCCTGTGACCATGCGGGCGAAGCCGCGGGTAACAGCTGGTATTTAATATTTTGCTAATTATACACCATTAAAAGACATTTTATAGTTCGTTTTCAGACTCTTTGCCTTAGGAATTGGTTTACCGAATTAAACAGTTAATCACGTTGAGGCTTAGCATAGATTTCGCTCTACGATAAGGCTTACTACACCAATTGCAGGTTACTATGGCAAACGCAATTGGACCGTGTTTTGCAGAATTGTTTCAACCCACAAAACGTAAAGGCATTCTGATTTGAAACATACAGGGTATTTTTGAAACGCTCCCGAAAACGAAGACAGATGATAGTACTAAGGATACCTATGATGATGGGTCACAAAAAAATTCGATCCCGAGGAAAAAAAAATCATCTTTTCACAACGTTTTATTAACTTTTTTCACGCTCCATCATGTTATTACAGTTATTTGAAACGATCTTTCACAAAAAAAAAATCATGAAAATACTGAAAAATAAAACCAGCAGTGGAATTACTGAATTACAATCAGCTGACTAGGGGTCAATGTACGCGCGAACGCCGAATTCGCGCGGCCCGCAACTAGCGATGGTACCACAATACCTAATAATTTACAACACTTGTCTAAATACCTAACTTATCTACTTAACCTACTAATTTGCCACTGTGCTTGTCTCCACGTAGCCACTTTAATTCGAATTACAGGTTAAATAAACCAAATAACTGGTTCGATTCGCTAATGAAAAAATACTTAAATAAAATGTTTACAAGGTTAGAGTCATGCTTTGTTATCCATTGTGTAGGTATTTTATTATTCTGATTACGTGGAAGCCATGCTGCAGCTATATTAGTAGTATAGTTGTAGCACGAATGGTCGGCTCGACGGGAAGGACCACGCTCTCACAGAATACCACTGTAAAATAGCAGCTTAACACTGCTGTGTTTCGTATGGTGAGTGTAGAGAACCGGAGACCCTTTTACTGGAAAAGAGGCATTCCATCTTAGTCCTCACGGGTGACAACATCTGCATTTTGAGTCTTTATTGAGGATAGATGTAGATGTCTATGGGTCACAGCAACCACTTACCATCAGGTGGACTGTGTGTCGTTTGTCACCCTATACTATAAAAAATTATAGTCCAGAATAAGTTAGTATTCAGTTATGTACCTATTCAGATCAGTTCAGTACTAAGTTATTTAAAAAAATTAGGTATGAAACAGCTACTGATCCTCCGTGACCTTATGAGATTCTTCTTCAAGGCATTATGCCGTATTCACGAGCACTATAAACGTACCCACGCTAGACATTATTAAAACCAAACAAAAAACACAAAACGTACAACAAGAACACATCATTAATTAATAAATAACAAGTAATGATAATAATAATAAAAAACAATTCAACTATCGCTCGTGATAGTCAACATGGCACTGTCTCTAAAACTAAAATTATTGTAATGTCCTTGAAGCATGTAAATTCCACAGCGCGAAGGCGACACGAAGCAGCGTGTGAAAGGGAAGGTAGAGAGTAAGTAGTATAAACCAATGCATTGTTTCGTATCGATCTAGGAAAGAGTTCGAGCCCGCGAGATATTGACCCTATTGTCAGCTGATTTTCTTTTAAAGTTTCACTGCTGTTTTATTTTTCAGTTTTTCATGATTGTGATGTTGAAGGCTGGTCATATGGATGCAGACTGGGCACTGTGAATATTGAAAATTAAAATATTAATTTAATCACAGAATATAGTGACAGATGAACATTGTTTCATCACTTTATTTCCTGAATCTTATCCAACCCACCTGCCAAGTGTGGCAATTATTATAAATATCATCCTATGAGGAATTCTGTGGAAACCTATATTCAGTAGTGTTTTTTTTAATAAAGACATAGATGTTTATCCCAACGTTAAATCTACACACATGATACATTACAATTAAAGAAAATAATTATACTGAATCGAGATGGCAGTAAGTTAGAAAAGGGTTTCGAGAAAATGGTAATACACTTAAATAGCTACTTAAAACAGTAGTTAGAACCATACTGCCCTTTTAAGGTATTGATTTTTTATTATTTCATTGTACAGTAAAGGATGTTGTGCTTTTAAAGAATAAAATATTTTGTTAGAACATGATGAGCAGTATGCATTAAATAGTGGAGAAAAGAACAAAAATGTACTAACTAACATATTTTATTTATAAAACTTTATCAGTGAGATCAAAAATCACATAATGGTTCTTATTATTTGCAATAACAATTTTAAAATAGAAAACTTCTCTAAAATATACTTCTTAG
>JAGSMP010002889.1:0-17105 GCA_029286625.1 Parnassius orleans
TGGTCATATGGATGCAGACTGGGCACTGTGAATATTGAAAATTAAAATATTAATTTAATCACAGAATATAGTGACAGATGAACATTGTTTCATCACTTTATTTCCTGAATCTTATCCAACCCACCTGCCAAGTGTGGCAATTATTATAAATATCATCCTATGAGGAATTCTGTGGAAACCTATATTCAGTAGTGTTTTTTTTAATAAAGACATAGATGTTTATCCCAACGTTAAATCTACACACATGATACATTACAATTAAAGAAAATAATTATACTGAATCGAGATGGCAGTAAGTTAGAAAAGGGTTTCGAGAAAATGGTAATACACTTAAATAGCTACTTAAAACAGTAGTTAGAACCATACTGCCCTTTTAAGGTATTGATTTTTTATTATTTCATTGTACAGTAAAGGATGTTGTGCTTTTAAAGAATAAAATATTTTGTTAGAACATGATGAGCAGTATGCATTAAATAGTGGAGAAAAGAACAAAAATGTACTAACTAACATATTTTATTTATAAAACTTTATCAGTGAGATCAAAAATCACATAATGGTTCTTATTATTTGCAATAACAATTTTAAAATAGAAAACTTCTCTAAAATATACTTCTTAGCAAAACTTAAAAACTTAATTATAGAGATCAAAATTATAATGTTTATAATTATAGTATTTGGCACAAAATTATTCTCATAACTTACAAAGAATATGAAAAGCTTTTTAACATAAAATTGTTTCAAAAGGACTTCTATAAACAACAAAAATTGTATTAAAAGCACCTTATTGAAAAATTACTGCATAATTAAGAATCACTGATAAGTCAACTTTTAGAATCAGTGTAAGCTGGGAGATTATACAAACTTATGCTGTTTCAAAACTAGCCTACATTTTATCATTCACCGATCATATCTATAATCATTTAATTACAGTGTTAAATTTCTTTCTGCTTTATTCTCGATTGCTACATTTTCAACATTATTATTACACAAAATTTTCCCAAAAAGTCTGCAATTAGCAGATTTACGGACACAAATTTTGAATTATCTTTTCCTTTTGTCAGTAATGGCTCTTTCAGGAAGTCTAGTACAAGGTTAAGGTATTTCTTTTAATTTGAGGATTTTCACTGGTAAAAAAACTTTTGGAAGTATTCTCTTTGTGGTAAATTTTATACAAACACAGAATACATAATAGTACAGGGCACAGAAAATTCACTCCGTGAAATCATTTAAATAAATAGCGACTCTGCATGAGAAAGCACCAGCTTCCAAATAAAAAAGAATCATCAAAATCTGTTCACCTAGAAAACAGTTCTAAGGTAACTTTTTGAAGTTGATTGAAAAAAGAAATATCTGACATACTGGTCTCTCGGTTACCATGGCAGTATAGGCTGTAATAAATGATATATCTAATAATTATCTATCTGATAACCATCAGGTTTTTTTAAGGCGAAAAGGGGGCAAATGAGCATACAGTTTACCTAATGGTAGGTTAGTAGTTAATAAAGTTATCAAGTTTATAAGTGATATCTCGTAAGCACATTTTGTACACTTATTATATTGTATAACATATAATATGATTTAAGTAGCCACTGCAAGTACTCAATTCGAAATTACCACCCTATAGAGATTATAAAAAATAGTTAAAATAGAATTTAATTACCTTTTCACCACTCAACTTCTTTTCTACAGGTTGAGGCTGATTTGTATGATCTGTCAGGTATGTATTAGGAGCATATATTCTTGGGACACAGTAGTTGTGTCAAGAAATTTATGTTTTCCTTAAATACACCTGAAAAATAATGCAATGGAAATCTATAAAAATACAAAGATTATTTATAACACCGCAGCTATTTATTTATAAATATGCTTGACTTTGAGTGAAGATCATTACAAATTATTGATGAGTAGGTGGATGCCCTATTACCAGCCTTTTAGTGCAAATTTCAACTTTAAAATTCTTGCTATTTTAATTAGCACTCAATATTTTTATACAGTTATTTTAATCGATAAGTTATTTATCCAAAAATGTAATGAACATTTATTTACAATCATATAATTTAAAGAATTTTAAAAATGATTAACAAAAAAAACATTATGGCTCAAATTTCAGCCACCCTGTACCAAATGTTGTCCTTTGTGTTCCTAATGTCAGCATGGCATAGGTTATGCCTTTGAGTTTTTATAGGTAGGTAAAATTTAGGGCACAGAAATAAATTGTAACAACTTTTAATTTTGAATCATGCATGTCACAAGCTCTTTACTCTGTGTAATATGTATTAAGATGCGATAAGATGGAATATGTATTAAGACAGATGACAAAAATTATTTTATTTTAATGTTTTACTCCTTTGCATTGACCCTTATTTTCTGCGAGATGAATTTAATATAATTAGAATAGAATATAAACCATTTTCCCCACACATTCAATCAATGTGACACTTACATACAGTATCTTATTCTACCATTTAAACATGTACATTAATTACATTGTTTTTAATTTAAAACTCACCTTCAAAATACAAAGTTGGAACAGCTGTTATGGTTAAATGATGACCTGTAGTTTTGTAATTCGATTCAAAGTGATAATCACATATCTTTTAGTGGTGAAAATTTTCATTGGTTCTAATCTATTTCCAAATTGCGACATCCAAATATGGAACATGTCAGCCCGTATTACGGTATGAAGAAACCTATGCATATATGCACTGAAAATGATCATGTTCTATTAGTTTAACAGTGTGAAATTGTAATTGCAACTAACCTTTCCACAATTTGTTTTGATTGTTTTAAAATGTTGACCGCATTCGTTGAATTATCAATATGTATAAGTGATAGGTTTTCAAATATTTCTTACCTAATTTGTCGCAAAAACACAAATCTCTTTTGACGACGATATCGTAAGAACGAAATAACAGTAATGAATGGAATGTAACAAAATATTAATAAGAACAAAAAAAATTAGGTTAATATACTAAATCTCGTGATCGTGATAGGGATGTTACGGATATGATATTTCGGATATGGATACGGATACGGATATGGGAATAATATTATATCGGTTTCGGTTTCGGTTACGGATATAAAATTATTTCGGATTATCCGTTAGTTTCGGATCGGATAAGATTTTGAGGTATTTAAGTAAAATACAAATAAGTAGGTAATCATTTGGCTTTATATCTTGGTTATCATTTGGTATTACAATCAGTCATTTATTCAAGTAATTAACAATTTTATAAGAATAGTATACTAATTAATGTAGTTACCTACATATTTTAAGTTATCTACTTAAAAATGCTATTACAAAATTATAATCAAAAACAATGCTATTAGTTTTTTCTATTATATTCTTCAATATATTTCTAGGAACTATTACAACGCATAAATCAGTCTTCTTAAGTCTTTGCATATTGAAGAATAAAACTAAAATCTGAACATAACATAACAAAATATTTACTTGTCTTTCACTTAATGATTTCTTTTAATAGTCGAAACTAAGCAAAGGTAAATTATACTTAACAAAAGCAATTTCGCAGCCTTATCACCAGAAAGTCGATTTCTTAAGGGTCATAAATTAACCCAGCTGCACTGAAAAGCTGCTGGTACACTTCCAGGAGGTGGAGAAAGGTACTGTCTTACTAAATCACTTAAGCAATGG
This sequence comes from Parnassius orleans, assembly GCA_029286625.1. Classification (NCBI taxonomy): domain Eukaryota; kingdom Metazoa; phylum Arthropoda; class Insecta; order Lepidoptera; family Papilionidae; genus Parnassius; species Parnassius orleans. The sequence goes on from JAGSMP010002889.1 coordinate 3,656, forward strand.
TACTTGGTATGCATTTTCCACCATAAAAGTGGATCTTCATTGAGTGTCAATCGTTTCTCCTGTTGTATTCATTTAGTAATGTCTTTTAACAATAAATTGATTGTGCATCATCACCACAATCTATGTTTTGCTCTTCCTCGTCACTTAAGCTTAATATTTCAGCTAGACAAGATTGAATGTGTGAATAGTTGCTTGAGCTTGTTGTCGGAATCTCATTCCGTGATCTCTTAGGTGAAGAAGGACCTTCATCACGACTTTTTGAACACCCAAGAATCCCCAGAATCTCAGACTGTACCTGTTCCTTCGTAATTTCAGTAAAAAACTTGAGTTTAAACCGTGGATCTAGATAAGTAGCTATTGTATATATTTTATTATTTTCAATATCCTGAAATCTGACATTGATGTCTTGGATCATTTTCGTAATCATTAATTTGAAGTTCTCAGAAGTCTCTTCTTTACTCTTCTCTTTTCTAGTGTGTTTTTAAGAGTATATATTAATGGAATCACTGATGCTATTGTTGCAGTAGCACTACTTAACTCCTTTGTAATTTCTTCGAACGGCTTTAGTATTGCAACACACTTTTTCAAGTCGAGCCATTCATCAGCATTAAGAATTGGTATATCATGCGCGAATACAGTACTAAGAGTCTTTTAATGTCAATATTCTTTTCATCATATAATACGTCGCGTTCCATCTGTGAAAAAGAAAAACAATGTCAAATCAAATAAAAAAAATTACATAATAGATAGGTGTATAAAATAGAATAAAAAATCTCACCGTGTGGAACATTCCTGAATTATACTTAGTCCTGATTGGTTCAGTCTTTCTGTTTGAATTTGTTTCAATTCATTTTGCGCGATGGGAGTGATTGAAGTGAGTTGCAATTTTCTTGCACTTCGTAATTACTGACGAGAGAATTCTTCGATTTCCATCGTTGATCGCACACATAATTGTAGTTGATGAATAGTACAGTTTGCATCAGTGAAATTGGCCATATTCATAGCTTTTATCATATTAGATCCTCTGTCGCGTAAAATACAATGAACTGATTCCGTGCTTAGCCCCAATCTTTCAAAATATTGTTTAAATTATTTGCTATAATTTCACCTGTGCCGACCCTCTAATTGTTCACACTTGAGTATTATAGAAACTTTTTCATATTTATTGGTGATGCCATGAGCAGTAAGACTAAGTAACGATACATTTGAGCTGGGCTCTGACCACACATCTGTAGTAAATGACAACTTTTCAAATTGCTTAAGTAATCCCAGCACCTTTAATTTAATTTTATTGTATATATCAGTACACAGCAAATTAGTAAAATACTGCCGACCTCTTAGATGATAGCGTGGTAATGCTGCCTGCATTAATCTTTGGAAGCCGACACCTTCCACAAAGTTAAATGACAAGTTTTGTAATGCAATCATTTCAGCTACTAATTTATCAATTTTTTGCTTGACATTACTTTCATCCCAGGCGTTTTATTTTTAAAGAATCTGTTATTGACAGCTGTTTTTACACTGTAATGGTGTCAGCTGTTTCGTGGTATGGTATTTGTTGGATATCTTTTCTAGTAACAAAAGTTCTTCGTACTTATCACCGTGTTTTGATTTAAGATGAAGTTTAAGCAAGCCACCTCCTTTTCGTAAAAGGTTTTATCACACGTTTACATTTTGCGGAATCTGCATTAACTTGATTAAAAATGTCCAAATTAAACTAGACTTAGGTCGCATTTGGTCCAGATTAGGTAAACAATTTAATAACACAACACTTTTCTTTCACTTCGTCGAACTAAACTAATTACTCGTACCTAAATATAAAACTGACTGACGGGACTTATGTATGACTGCAACATAAATAATAAACAAACAATGCAAGAGTAAGAGACACGCGCTAATGTAAAAAGAAACCTGTTATAACAAGTCTCATTTAGACTCAGCCCTACCCTTATCCGAAATTATCCGAAACTTTATATCGGATTCGGTTACGGTTACGAATAGTTTTTATTTCGGATATCCGATAGTTTCGGTTACGGTTACGGAGCTCCATAACATCCCTGGATCGTGATGCGGCACTCCACCACACTCTTAGAAAATGGCGCTGTTGAGTGTTGACTGTTGACAACAGAATATCTGTTGACGTTTGGCGCCATTTTATTAAAAATGGCGTCAAACTTTTTCGCGAAACGTCTTAAGAGAGGTGTTTCCATACATTTTAGACTTCAAAATTTTAGTACCAACTTTCTCCCCTGCTTAGAATATACTGGCGTATATATTCTAAGTCTATGGTTCTAAGACATAGTGTATAGACTATAGAAAACATAGTTTACTGTATGTATTGGATATAGATGCAACTCAAATTTAATTTTCGTTACGCTGTCTTGCCTAACAGATGACGCTAAATTAAAAGTGCTTTAAGCTCGCCCTTTATTTCACCAAATCGACGGTGAAGTGCCAATACCTCCTATCTGACATTTTCGGGAAATTCGCTTTTATACATTTAAATTTAAAGTTCGAATTCGCATGTCTTAGTAAAACCTCTGAACTGATTTTTAACTGTAACAAGATTTATCACAATCTAGTAATACCTTCTAACTAAATCATCGTATCTATTTTATGGCATTACCTCCTAACTTCTAAAGACTCGTCTATACGTGATCGTTGTTTGCTTCCGAGTAACAAATTAGGACTTCTTCTGTGGCGTACATACCGCACGGTGGGCGAATGGGAGGGCGGAAGAACGCTCCTACAGTTTGAAAAGTCTTGGGCAATTCCTATTGCGACAAGTTATAGTTTTAACTACGAGTGCCGGAATTATAAAATAAAATATTTTGTTAATGGTGTTAGTAACGTATTGACGAGGTCTAAAGTATAACAGGTAAGAAAAATAAATATATTTTACGACAGAGATAAATTATTTATTCATTTAATTGTAATTATTAAACAATTTTATTTATTTTTTGTTGTAGATAGGATATATTTCTCTTACTGTTTTATTTTGTTGTTGTAATTAGGAGGTATTGTTTTACTAATATTTCAGTATAATGTCGCGAATGGCAAAGCGTTATCAGGGAGTCCGAGCTGGACAAATATTAAACATACTTAGAGGACTTGCGGAGAACACGCAACTTCAAACATCTTCTTCTAACTCATGTAAGTTTTTTTTTAACTGAACTATAATTTCTGTGGTAGTCAAATTCTAGGTTTGACTCTGGGGGATGAATTTAGGATTTTCCGCGTTCCAAAGTATTTATTATCACCGTTTATCATCTTTTCAGATATGCCTGAGCAATTGATACCTGAAAAGAAAATAAAAGCCTCTACGAATGACTGCCTAAGACCAAAGAAGAGATGTAAAATTACTAAATCGTATTCACTTTCAAACATACCAAAGAGTAACCATTTAATGACTCAACGACGTTGTTCTTCAGTTCCACCTACAATTACAGTACAGTATCGAAAACAAAATTATTTTGATATTTACAGTGATATTTGTTCTGCTGATAGAGGACGCAGTTTATCGATATCGGCTCTCACTTGCGATGATACCAAAGAATCCGGTAGGAAAAGATGTTCCTCAGTTCTACCTTCATATTTCAGTAATAATGAAAATACTCCGATGATAGAACCTGAACCTTTGAACCTAATAGACGAAACTAGCTCCTACGATGGTGACTATTCGGGCGATGACACTGACGTAACTTATTGTCCCTCAGACACTGATCGAGCTTCGAGCAATTCTAGTTCGCAGTTACTTTTAGATGAACCATCCACTTCATCGGGTATCTACCATGGTAATACGAGCGAAGGAAGAAAACGCCAAATTAAAGGTGATCCAAATAATTGGAAGAAAATAAAAAATAAGAAGCTTCGTATGTTAGGACAAGAATATCTGGGATACTCAAAGCCAAAGAATAGAAAAATAGGCAAGAGAAGAAAAACCGATAAAAAGCTACATCTGGTGAATTCATTTTGCTGTCTATGGATTTAGAGTCCGTAAAAGTATGTCCTTATCTAACTGCTAGTGCCCTTTACTTTAAGACAAAACTTACCTGTCATAATTTTACAATTTATGACCTGGTTACCCAATCGCCTCCTGTTATTGGTTTCATGAAACGTGCGCGGATCTAACTGCTAGTACTTTCACATCTTTTGTATGCGATTACCTCGAGAGATATTGTTTGCCCAAACGATTACCCATAGTTATTTTTTCAGATGGATGCACCTACCAAAATAGGAATAATATCATGGCAAATGCTTTGTTGAACATGAGTATTGAACACGAAGTATCTTTCACACAGAAGTACTTAGAACCTGGTCATACTCAAATGGAGTGTGACTCATTACATGCTGCAATTGAAAGAAAGTTGAAAAATAGGAAGATACATCTTCCCGGGGACTATATTACTGTGACAAAGGAGGCACGAATAAACCCTGCTCCGTATGAAGCTATTATGATCAATTATGATTTTGTTAAGGATTATAACAATAAATCGACGTGGAGGTACAGCAGCATAAGACCGGGTCGAAAAGCTGGAGACCCTCTTGTTGTTGATCTGCGAGTCATCCAGTATAGACCAGAAGGCACTATTTTCTTCAAAATTAACTTTGATGATGATTGGTCAGAACTACCACTAAGGCCGAGAAAACTAAATTCAATACAGTATACACCTTTGCATACCGCACCAATTCCTATAGCTTCTTCTAAATTCAATCATCTTCAACAGTTAAAAGAAGTATTACCAAGAGATTGTCACTTGTTTTATGATACTTTACCTCACGAGTGATCTTTTAACAACTTTATATACCTACATTGTACTTATTCCTCACATTCAAACTAATTAGATTAGATTGTTTTTGTTAGACGTCATGACAATTGTCTGTTTATTGACAAAATAAAGAATCTGATTCAAAATATTTAACGTATTTGTTAAAACCATTACCATCTAAGTATCTTAATTTATTACAAAAAATAAATAAATGTAAAGTTAATACCTCCTAACTAACCGAATACCTACAACACTATCGTATAATATATTGAAATGTCATTAGAAACAAAGGATTAATTATTCTTATTCATAATAAATAAACATATTCATTAATTTCAATTCAGTTAAAAAATTAAACGTTTTTTTCGCTTTGTGTAAAATTCTAACTTCAGCAGTTAGAAGATATTGGCACTTCACCGTCGAAATTTTATTTTATATATAATTACATCACATTGCAGCACTTGTGTACTGTGCTGCAATGTAATTAATAGTTGTTTATGTTTTGTGCTAATTTTAGTTCCTATTACAAAAATAAAAACCGATTATTTTTAAAATATTTATTGTTTAAAATTCTTTGCTTACTTATTGATTAACATTAGATGTGTTAAATTTAACAATATTTGCACAATATAAATTGACTTCTTTATACAATGTCCCTACTGGTTAGTAAATATCTTATATTACAACGAATAGAATAGAATATTTTTATTCAACATAGATTATTACATAATACTTATTGAGTAATTTTTATTTACCACTGGTTCGAAAAATACCTGTCCTGGGAAGAACAGCAGGGACTTTCTTTAAACATTTCACTTTACAATAATTTTCTTTGTACACTTTAAATAAATTTTAATAGTACCAGCATGGTGGCGATCACCTCATTCCCATGGGTTATTTTCATTGATGTATTATTTGATATTATAATAACAATTTTGTACATTTTCCTTTAATCAAACATTTGAACTTGTTTATTGACAAATATTGTACATTTTCTGGGATTTTGTTGTAAAGCGTATACATTGCCCCATAAATGAATTACCAATTCTGTTGAGTCTAGTAACTGGTATTAAGTTATGTTTTCCTAGTATTTAAAGTATGTACATCTTATTCTTATCAAAGCTTTATGTTTTAATGTACATACATCACATTTTTATAAAGATATTGCGATGCCAAAGTTAATATGTATATTTATTTTTAAAAATCGAAGGTACTCCTTACAATTGTTGTAAATCGTGTATGGCTCTCTTTCGCAAAACAAATATGACTTCAATGTCAGTCGATGACCCCAATAGTATTATAGTAATACCAAGAAAACAGTGGTATGCACAAGACTCCTTCCTATTTAAGAGCACATTGGTATTTGAATCGCCTAAAGTTTTGCTCCTCTTCCAAAATTTCATGAATTAGTATCAAATAATTGTTTATAGTGGTGCATCTTTAATTTAACAAGACAAGATACATTTTGAGCAGAATTATTAATCTTTAAAATATGTACTTGATAACGTTATCATATTTTGTTACATAATTTTTTTAAATATGTGTGTAATAAGTATACTTTAAAAATACAAATAATTTACAAAAGTGACTTTGTTATCCACTATATCATTGTTTATATGTGTGATCTGTATAATATTTTTTTACAAAATAAGCATTTTATATATTATAAAGTACTTACATAATACAACTTTACAAACAATTAATGAAATTATTATCAATCTAAAATTGTGGAAAAGAGACTACATAAAGCATAAAGAATACCAAGAAAAATATTTAATAAAACTTTGATACCTTTGACTATGCACATTTAGGTTTAGTAAGTACAGTATAACATAAATGTCGGAAGATCATACAATTTGAAGACAAATTGTTACATTTTCAATGTAAGCCTTAAAAGATATAGATTTTAAGAAAACTGTACACTTTGTCCTCAAGATGGACATCTAAGCAAATGAAAGAACAAAGCTTGAGCATAGTAGAGTGCTTGTGCTTTAATGTTTGATGAGACGCTAGTGTTCCCTCACTACATTACAATGCAACTGTCATTGGTTTTAAGAATGGGATTGTTAAGAGTGAAAATATAACCATGAACACGTTTTGGTTTAATGATAAAGGAGAAAGCTCATAATAAGCTATCAATTTGTTATAGATTTTGCAAAATGCAACTCTGGCAGTAATTAAAAAAATACATATAATAAGAGATTTATAACAAACATGATTAAATGGTGTCTATGATCAATTTACAATTAACACCAAAGTAAGCAATAATTAAGTTAATAAGAAAAAAGAGCAATAATGCTTTTGAAATTTAAAATAATAAACAATTCTCTTTATTTGATCCTACTTATTGAAAGGGAAATTTTATATCAAAAGAATTAAGATTTACAGCATGACATAGTAGACAGCTAAATGGGAGCATTTATAATTACTCTTAGATATTGATGGGAAAAATGAACTACTGGATGATGGATATGTAAGCTGACAGAAACCTATGGTGCTACATGATAAAATACCTCAAATGAAGAGTTAGGCACAAATTTTAACCATGTATCAGGTGTGTATCAGGTGTTCTTAGATTTTGTGCAAGTCTTTACAACTGAAACATATTAATGATTAATGTTAAATAAATACTTGTTTTAACAACTTTGTTTTGATTTTATTTTCAAAACATTATTAATTGCCCTAGAGAGCATAGATATAGATATATTGACTTACTGAAGTTAGTCAATTTGGTTTGATTGTCTTTAATTTCTATAATGTAAGTTTTATAAAAGTTTCTAAAACATAATTCAGCACATATATGCGTGGAAGAAAGTTGTACTCTATATCTCATTCCATGTGTTAAGCTTTTCCTAGCAAGTGAGAGCAAGTCATGGGAATAAGTAAAATTTAGGTGCCATTTCTAGTAGCTTGGCACACAAATTTGCTTTTCATTTTCACATACCACTATGACTAGGTATCCAGGCTAAACAGACAGAAACTTTAAGATGACACCTATACAGAATGCTTTTATATCAAGAATTAGGGAAATTTATATTTACTTTGAAATTGTTAGCAAAATAGCAGATAAACAACTCTTAGAATCACTAAAATCACTGTCTTGTCTAGGCTATGTGATTCAACATATAGCAGAGCTTCATGGATTGCAATTGTCTCAGCAGTAAAATGGAACATAATGAAGGCACTTAAAGCTAAGGATTATTTTAAACCTGGGGATCCAGACAGCTGCACCAGTACAGCTATCGTCAGCAATTTTGGATGCATCTGTATACATGGTCATCCAATCTTTCCAATTTTTCTCTATGGCTTCTTTTAATTTTAATTCTGCCTCAGGGGAACCTTTTCTAATATCTAGGTCAAGGTGAATGTTAGGTTGATGTATAATAGCTTTGAAAGGAGTATTAAAGAATGGACTTGTATTGCATGAGAAAATGGGTCCAAGAATTTGTAGGAATGAGACTAAGCTATTAAATAAATGAGGACAATCTTTATTGAGCCAGTACCTACTTAAAGATAAGAATTCTGAGAGGAGGTGTAGCCTAGGAATTAGGGGATGAGAAGAGAGTTGACAGATCTTAAAGAAGAATCTGTCTGAAAGATATTGTCTTCTTATGTTGAGAGGAGGATCAACACACTCTACTTGAAGGGCATTCATCGGGGAAGATTTCATTGCACCAATTATAATGTGGAGACATTTATACTGTATCTTGTCTAGACTTTTAAGTGATGATTTATTGCATGGCTCTAAAAGAAAGCATCCGTAATCTAAATGACTACGAATTACAGAATTGTATAATAGCTTTAGTGAAAAGGGGTGAGATCCCCACCATACTCCTGAAAGAGAACGAAGAATATTTATATTCTTCTCACACTTTTTAGAAATGTACTCAATGTGGTGTGTCAAGGATAATTTATTGTCTAGTACCATACCTAAAAATTTTACCTTGTCCCGAATAGGAATAGGTAAGCCTTTATATAAAACTGGCATATTAGGGACATTCTTATGGCGAGTAAAAATCACTACACTGCTTTTGTAAACAGAGAGAGATAGACCATAATCAGTTAACCAGCATTGTAAATATTCCATGGTAGAATTTAACCGGGAATTAGCTGTAGTCAGGTTGTCTGTAGAAATATATAGGGCTAAATCATCTGCATGCTGTAGGACATTACAAAATGAATTGACTGTAAGATCTAAATCGAAAGTGCAGATAGTATAGAGAATAGGACTGAGGACTGAGCCTTATGGAAGACCTTTCCAAATATGTCGGGGGTGGAGTAGTGAGTTTTGAAAATTTATTAAAATAGACCGAGAAGAGAAAAAGTTTGATATATAGTTTACTATGTTCACTGGTATACTCAGCTTTAGCATTTTTTGCCTGAGTACAGGAAGAAGTACATTGTCGTATGCGGATGAAACATCGAGAAAGACTCAAGGTATTCATTTTTAGAAGAACCAATGCGGATGACAGTCACTAGTGTACTGAGGCTATCCATAGTGCTTAAGCCTTTTCGAAAGCCAAATTGGCTTTTTGGTAAAACATCCTTACTCTCTAGGAACCATTCTAACCGATTTTTTATCAGATGTTCCAGTATCTTTGCCATTGTACACGACAGTGCAATGGGTCTGTAACTTGAAAAGTCTTCACTGGCTTTACCCGGTTTGAGAATAGGAAGTATTATTTGGGTCTTCCATTCTTTGGGAGGAATTCCAGAGTCAAAAATGTAGTTCAGAATGTCAAGACAGTTTTAGTATTTTACTGCTTTAATTATGAATGAGTAAGGAATCCCATCTACTCCTGGAGTCTTTAAGACTCTGAAAACTGTAATTAATCGTAAGAAAAGGGATATCAAATTCATCTGAGATATAGAAGGAGAATTAAAACTAAACATTCAGCGTGTGTGGCGTTGAAGGAGGGCAAGATTTAGTAAATTCTTCAAGCCAAATTGAAGGATCATTGAAGATACATTTTGTTCAACTGCCTTAGAACAGCGATATCTTTTAATGTTTTTCCAGACTAGAAGGTGGTGTGAAGGAGATAAGGTAGAAAACCTATGCCAGCCGGTTTTTTCTTCTGAGACAGCAATTTTACTGTTTCAGCTGCTATCTGTTTATAGGAAATGTAGTTTTCATGGTCATTGATAAAGAGTATTTTGTTCAGCCTCTTTTCTTTTTTGCAAGCAGATGTGCAATCCTGGTCCCACCAAGGAGGTGAGGCCAAATTGTTTCTGTAGGGTTGTTTTAAAGGAATAGTTTTACTGGGGAAGATAATAATGCATTTTGAATTTTGAATAGACTGAATGTACATTTTCATGATGCAAAGAAGGAATTGTTGATATTGCTTGATCTAAGATAGAAGAATAGTGATGCCAGTCTGCCTTTGATAAATTATATTTTAACCTCGGGTTGAATTCAGAATTTGCTCTTGTAGAGTCAACAGATGTGATAAAAATTGGATAGTGATCACTACCATGTGAATTGGGTAATGTTTTCCATGATAGAAGAGAAACTAAGCCAGGAGAACAAAGAGTCAAGTCCACTGCACTTCTTACGTTCTGAGAAGGTGAAACACGGCGGGTAGGAGAACCATCATTAAGGGTACAAAGATTTAAGTAGTCTATCATATCTAGAAATGTAGATGATAGAGAATCGCAGTGATGAGAGCCCCATGAAGTATGGTGAATATTAAAATCTCCCATGATAACAAGGTTAGAGAAGAAATAAGATTAAAAAGTTCATTTAAGATGGTAACATTAGGATCAGAAATGTATACAGACAGAAAAGATATGTTGAGGGCCTTGACTGCAACAGCATTAATTGAGGAGCTGTGGGAAGGAAGGGGTATAGAAGAATATGTATTTTTTTTTGAGATCAGAATAGAGGAACCAGCATGTCCATCGCTCCTATCATCCCGAAGACATGAATAACCTGAGATCCTAAATTGGGAGTCAGGTCTAAGCCACATCTCCTGGATGGCAAGAACAAGTGGACTAAATTTGTTAATAAGAAAGATAAGTTCATTATTTTTATGTTTGATACTCCGACAATTCCATTGTAGAATTGTGAATGTTGCTAGTTATAGAAGTAAGCTGAGTAAGTTTTTGACGTAAACTGAGGGGAAGTTCTGCATCACTGAAACGGGAAATCATGTTAATTAACATTGATATCATAAGTTCGCAGAAGTTATCATTATTAGAAATGTTGTCATTCCCCAGTAAAGCACACCCATTTGGAAGGGAAGAAGTAGGATTCTCAACAATTGTCTGATGGGCTGGCTTATCATATCCAGAATTTAATGATTGGCTATAAGTATGTTGAGGAATAAAATTGTTTTTTATATGATGTAGATTGTGAAGGCTGAGCCGAAAGAGTTAAAAGACTGTCATTTATGGGATAAGGGGTCTGTTGAGAAGAATTACGAGGCGAGCTTCTTGTTGTGTCAGCAAAGGATCTTCGTACCAGAGGGAATCTAGCTGCAGCTTCTAAATATGATATATTTTCTTGTGACATAACTAGTTTAATAGATTTTTGCCTTAGATGTTCAGGGCAGGGTCTTTTGCTGTGTGGGGTCCTGAGCAGAATAGACAAGTAGGAGTTTGCCTAGTACATGATAAACATTAATGATTCTGTGCACATATAAAGCAGCGAGGGGAAGATCGGCACTGGGAGGTAACATGGCCAAATCTGCAACATTTATGACTCTGAATGAGTGGCAAAACATATTTTTCTACTGGCATAGAGGTGTAAAAGCAGTAAATATGGGGTGGAAGTTTTTGTCCAGAAAAAGTTAGGACTACTGTCTGAGTTGGAACCCATGAAACGCTATTACTGTCACTCACTGATTGTCTATTGAGTCGGAGAGCTTTAATTATTGCACCATATCCAGAGGGAATTTCTATAGTTGCAATTAATTCTTCTAATGTCCACTCTATGGGAACTTGTCTGACTAGCCCCATACAAGTGATACTATATGAGGGAATAGTTGCTTCATATTTAGAATTCTGAAGAGCTGGGTGATCAATAAAAGTGCATCCGCTGCTGTTTTAAACTCAACCGATATCCTGTTTCGTCCAACTTTTTTGACTCCGTCACAAACTATATTTTTAATATTATTATGATACAGAAAGTGACCGAATTTAATTGATTTAAGAGTTACTCCGGACACTTGATCATTTGGCATATTACTTACGTGAACTAGAAAAGGCGCGGTATCATCTTGAGTGTACTTTACTTTTTTATTAATAAAATCAGGATGGGTATATGAGGATTGTATTGAAGGAAACTGTTGGTTTGGATCAGTAGTGACTATTTTTTGTGGATGGGCAGACCCATTACTTACTTGGGCGCGTTTACGGTTAATAGGTTCTACATTCTCAATGGGTAAAGAAAAGGAGTCATTGCGAACCCTTTCGGGATCGGGAGGTTCGTCCTCCATTATATTTCTACAACAACAACTAAAACTTACATAAAAACGGCACAACTAAAAACACTTACTAATCTACAATGTTAAAACCAACAACAAGACAAAAACAATTACTATAGTAACTCAACAGCACTTAATAAAACAATTAATTTAAGCGAAAAAACCACGACACTTGTATCTCTCACTTAACCTCAAAGCCTCCTCTCCCTTCTAATGCATCGTAAACTAAGACAACCTCACTCCAAGCAAATACATAAACTTTGTAATTTTTCAAGAAAAACACTTTTGCGATTTTCACAAAACTTTTCATAATATATAACAAAAATAATTAAAAACATTTAACCAATGATTCCCCCAAAATGGGATATTTTAAATCATTCAATTGTTAATAAATATCAAATTTTAATTTTTAACATGACAAACATGAAACCCTTTATCATCAATTTGTTGATCAAAATAATTGTACATAGTTCATTTAAAATATTTATTAAGCAAAATTGTCTAGTAAGGGTTATTATACTACTAAAGAGTACATGGCTGATAATAACCCTGCGAATGAGGTGATCGCTACCATGCTGTTTCTAAATGTTTTCACAACAATTGTATAAAATATTATATTGTAAATTGTGCTTTAAAAAGTACCGCTGGATTTCTTGCTGGTTCTTCCCAGGACAGGGGTTTTTTCCGAACCAGTGGTAAAAGTAAAAATGACTTTCAATAAGTATTATGTACTGTAATCTATATTGAATAAAAATGATTCTATTCTATTCCGATCTTACTCATCGTGTCAGCCCTGAGTGGCTGACAACGCATAATATACATACGTTTTGATTCATAATTGAGGATAGATGTAGGTGTCTTTGCGCCGCAACATCCACTTACCATCAGATGGACTGTTAGCTCGTTTGTCTCCTTTATTCTATAAAAATATTTTTGTATGTTTGTTACGTGATATCTGCGTTGATTGGGAACCGATTTTAATGAATATTTTTAATGGAATAAACTATATCATGGCGGACCACCAATCGATTTAACTTTATAGTTTACGTTCTAGTTGTCCCCTTTAGCTTGAGTTATTGTTTAGTCCACTAAATAAACTTAAAGTAAAACCCGCCGTCAAAAATCTAAAAGACTTAATATTTCCACAATTTAATAGCTTCTGAAGTCGGGGCTTTAATTCGTCGATAGAATTTGACGGATCAGAAGGATGCTATTAAATTATGTGGAAATGATTTTAATTTTTGACGTCGGTTTATT
>JAGSMP010002890.1:0-25559 GCA_029286625.1 Parnassius orleans
TAAGCAAAATTGTCTAGTAAGGGTTATTATACTACTAAAGAGTACATGGCTGATAATAACCCTGCGAATGAGGTGATCGCTACCATGCTGTTTCTAAATGTTTTCACAACAATTGTATAAAATATTATATTGTAAATTGTGCTTTAAAAAGTACCGCTGGGTTTCTTGCTGGTTCTTCCCAGGACAGAGTTTTTTTGCGAACCAGTGGTAAAAGTAAAAAATGACTTTCAATAAGTATTATGTACTGTAATCTATATTGAATAAAAATGATTCTATTCTATTCCGATCTTACTCATCGTGTCAGCCCTGAGTGGCTGACAACGCATAATATACATACGTTTTGATTCATAATTGAGGATAGATGTAGGTGTCTTTGCGCCGCAACATCCACTTACCATCAGATGGACTGTTAGCTCGTTTGTCTCCTTTATTCTATAAAAATATTTTTGTATGTTTGTTACGTGATATCTGCGTTGATTGGGAACCGATTTTAATGAATATTTTTAATGGAATAAACTATATCATGGCGGACCACCAATCGATTTAACTTTATAGTTTACGTTCTAGTTGTCCCCTTTAGCTTGAGTTATTGTTTAGTCCACTAAATAAACTTAAAGTAAAACCCGCCGTCAAAAATCTAAAAGACTTAATATTTCCACAATTTAATAGCTTCTGAAGTCGGGGCTTTAATTCGTCGATAGAATTTGACGGATCAGAAGGATGCTATTAAATTATGTGGAAATGATTTTAATTTTTGACGTCGGTTTATTCAAGGGATACAAGGTTTTAATTTTTTTATGTTTAATTATTAAACTAACGTTGCCGTCCAATCTATGCGAGATTGCTTCATGTAATATGTTTATTACGCCGGCATGCTTTATATGTGTATACTGTATATTGTTGGTGTGTAAAGGGAATATGTCAAATTTTCCAAATACCAAACCTCATCTGCACTTTGTGAACCTTGCTGATTGATTGATGAGTCTCTGACTACCGTCTAATGTCTTACGTGCTGGTGGCAGATGGAACATCACTATTCGATTCCATCGTGTTGAGCGCTTTTGGTTGTGTTTGTACATGTGCAACTCTTGCGTCTCTAATGAATTGGCGCATTTTGAAAGCATCTGTAATCTTCATCAGACTAACGGTAAAACGCATGTGTATTATTGTTCAGGCTCCATCATGTTCCACGTGCGGCGGCCGGCGGACGCGCAGCCGCGACGCCGGAAGAAGAAGGTCGGCGGTGGCGGCGGGCGCGCCCAGGCACCGAGCCTCTGCTAGTCGAGGTCGCGCCCGACGGCACCGCGCTCGAGAACGGCCGCCGCATGCGACTCACTGACGTGCTCGAGGTGAGGAGAGAGACTTTATCACTATATCTATCTTATCCCTTACAGTGATTTTACAAATACTTCCGATATTTTTATATGTGGTCGAGCCATGCTGCAGCTTTATCATGATTGTAGCACCAGTGGTACGGCTCGACTGGGGAAGGATCACGCTCTCACAGAATACCAGCGTGGACGAGTACTAGACGAGATTAGTAAACGAGAACTGGAGACTCTTTTTATTTATTTAATTCAAAAACTCTTATGGGTTACAGAAAATCCAATACGCACACAAGGTTAAATTTTACTTGCAAAAAAAAAATTGCATCCATTTATAACAAAACTTAATAATTATAATGTCTAAATTAAAAATTAATAATCATAAATTAAATAATTATAAGATAATAGTAATATAAAATCTCGACGCTTTTAGCAGCCCGTGTCATGTAATTAAAACAGCAATAAAGCCAATTGAAACAATAAAATATTAATAATTGTACAATATTTAAAAAGAGAAAGGTCGCAATCATACAATATCAGGCTATGAAATATTTTGTCATATCAATTTATAATTCAATGTAAATAAAAGCTAATTATAATGCTAATATGCCCATAGTTAAAATTACACCTTAAATACTAATTAATAAATAGAACATAGTCAAGGAAATTTAATTGTCGAATTATTAATTTTCATATCATCGATAATTTTATAAAAGAGTCGGCGGACGAGTCATACTGTCTGCAAATAAGTCAATTTCATCGTGCTGAGTGAGTATGTCCGCTATAAGTGTTATTGCTCGATTTGTTGGTGCAAAGGCAGCACGTTTGATGGTACGTGTGACTGGTCTATCTAGGAGACGCGGCCTACGGCGTGGAGCCACTGTTCCTCCATTATCTCTCTGCAGGTATCTGGGCACCAACAAACTGATTCTCTCCATAACCGACTAGCAGTCCAACTTTTGGTGAATTATATATAAAGATAGTTAGATTTATTTAGATTATATTAGATTATATAGAAAGATAGTACCTAATAGTTAATATGTTGATGATTCGAAACCACTTACTCTAAAGAATTGACGACGATTATCCAAATAGCAAAAACGAACCACAACATAGCTTGAGGGAAAAAGTTCACCATCGGACACAGAGCTAGTCAAAAACGTCTCTGTCAAGGCCATTTTTATT
Organism: Parnassius orleans; assembly: GCA_029286625.1. NCBI lineage: Eukaryota > Metazoa > Arthropoda > Insecta > Lepidoptera > Papilionidae > Parnassius > Parnassius orleans. The sequence continues at coordinate 2,511 of JAGSMP010002890.1, forward strand.
ATATCGCATATTTTTACTGGATATGAGGCATTCTATCTTAGTACCCAGGGGTGACAACGCATCTGCATTTTGATTCTTAATCGAGGATAAATGCAGATGTCTATGAGCCACAGCATACACTTACTATCAGGTGGACATCATTATGGTGGATATCAGTTTGTCATCATTATTCTATTAAAAAAAATTGCATTGTAAAGGATGTCTCAGTATGGTTTTAGTTTTTGTTTTGCCCATTTCGGGCCAAACACGAGTGAGGAGATTGTTGTCAAACGCATACACTGACGGGCTTGTTTTGTTGAGTAGCGATGGACCGCTGCGCCCGTTTTGCTTGCGGGAATAAAACAGAACGATTCTTACACTATTATTTGACGTCTTAAAAGGCTGCAGTTTAATTTAACGAGCTTCAGAAATGCAGCAAGTGTGAATTTAATCATGCATTGGAAGCGCAAGTTAGAAGAAACGGAAACACAATGCCGAGTAAATAAACTAGACGCAAAAGGACATCAAGAACGAGCATTAATATCGAGCGTTCCCCAGTCCATGGCAATCACTGCGATAGTGCGTAGCTTTCTTAAATTTCAACAAATCCACGATTTATCACGTTATTCTAAAAAATTTGCATTTTCGCCTTTATAAATTGTTATTGTACAATAGATAAACCCGCTGTTGCTGCTAAACAAGTGAAATTCTGCAGTACAATGGAAAATCGTTTTAGGAGTTTCAATGAGAACCCATATCTTTGATCGCGATCGGCCCCGGCTTCGCATGGTTGATTTCTAGATCTCTACAACAACGTCTACCGGGTGCAACTGTGAATCTAAACCATTCTCTAATCAACTTAATCACATACACAATATTTCATTAAAATCCGTCCAGCCGTTTAGGAGGAGTTCAGTCACATACACACAGACAGAAGAATTATTTAATATATAATATGCGTGTATTATCTATGCCTTCCTCTTGAATTCTGTCTATTGATAAAAACCGCATTAAGATCCGTTGCGTAGTTTAAAAGATCTAAGCGTACAGACGGCGGGAAGCGACTTTTTTTTATACTGTGTAGAGATGAATCCAATTTTTATATTAAAGGCCATATGAATAAACAAAATTTTATGTATTGAACTTCTGATAATCCGTTGGAACTGCACCAGACACCATTACATTCGTCTAAGGTTGTGGTTGCGCTAATACAGGGCCCACATGTTGCCGTTAAATACAGGGTCTACAATAAAAAAGCAGATTGGTCACAACAACGGCAACATATTTTTCCAGCAAGATAAAGCCATTTCCAACGTCACAAATGACTCTTTGGCTGCTCTATATGATTTATATTCCTAAAAGAATAATAGTTTGTCGAGGAGATATCAACTCGCTTCCGAGGATACCGATAGTACCGCTCCATTTGTGTCTTAGAGTCCGTACGACTTGGAGCCGTCCCATTAACTATTTGTGCCACAAAGCGACAGTGTACACAATGTTGTCTTCCTGTGTGACCGGAAACTCAACTTATTATTGAAAACGCCTGTAGCTTTCTTCGAACTAGTTGGCTAGTCTGTTGTGGCACGTATATTTGACGGCGCAGTGGCGCAGTGGCTTAACAATGAGTTGCAGCGCTAAGGGCCGCGGGTTCGAATCCCGCACTCAACAAGTATTTGTACGGCCTACAAATAATTGGTCCGGGTCTGAATGTTAGTCCTTGTGCAATTAATTTATGTAAACTGTCTCCACTAATACAGGAGAAAATTCTAGTGTGGAGGTAACGTTTTTATAAAACAAAAAAAACATATCATTAGGTTGACTGTGAGTTTTCGTGACCCTATTGTTTTTCACCACAAAATTGACATCGTTATAATCATAAAGTGGTAACAACTAACAATAGCGTTCTGTATTTTGTGGTGGTGTTTTGGATTTAGCTTAGCCAATGTGTTCTTTTTTATTCTTCAATTCTCAACTCTTCATTTACAAGTGAAGCCGGCCACAGTCGAGCGTGTGCCTGCTGTACTACCCTATGTCAGAGGAGTCACAGACAAGGTTGGCTACATCTTGAAGCGAGCTTCTATTAAAACATACTTCAAGCCGCCGAAGAAGATTAGTCAATTTTACCATCCGTCAAGTGTAATATCCTCTACAAGATGCAGGAATGCAAGCTTGATTGTGAATGTGGTCTCTCTTACATAGGACAAACAAAAGATATATTAAAACCCGCGTGAAAGAACATATAGCTGAAGTGAGGCACCGACGCTCTGGGAAGTCTGAAGTCTGAAAAACACCGATTCCTACCAAGAATGATACGCGAGGCTATTGAAATTAAAAACATCCGATACGCGAGGCTATTGAAATTAAAAACATCCTAATTTCAATAGAGAAGATGGATGGTGCTGCCATCTGCTTGTGATCCTATAATTAACAAAATCAAATCCAAACCCAAGCATACCACTGCAAGACTTCAAGATACTGTAAGCTCATTCTGCGTAGATCGAACCAAAATTAATATTTAAAACTGAGGGTAGCCGTGCCAACTGTGACATCGGGACGTGAAACATCTCAGTCCCGCCTGTGACCAAACTGTACAGCACCTGAAAAGCACCGTGGTTGCTGTAGCACCTGAAACGTCGGGAATTAAAATAAGTAAATTAAACTCGACAAAGTCCGTAAAAATTGTTTTATTCAATGTAGTGTTCGCGTAATATAAGAAGTCATTATCTTCATTTACAAATCAAATTAAGTAATGCCAATTCAGAAAATATCAGATGTATCTACCACCGGTTTAATCGATAATATATACATTTATATTATTTAAATATTTCAAAGTCTTTGTCAAGAAACTTGCCCAATAATTACAACAAGAAGCAACAAATACTATTTCCATTATTTTATTACTTTTAAAACAGCATTTTAATATGTCGTTAAACTTACCTGTAAATTAATCTATGAAAACTGAAATATAAAACGAAGGTACATTTTTTTTATAAAATTTTCTTACCTTAGCAAATTGCCATTACATTCCGTCGAGAACACATTATTGGCTTTTGAAGGAAATTGCAAATAAAACAAGCAATTTAAGACACGTTTATCAAAAATGTACCGCCTTTTTACCGCCGTTTCGTTTCAAAGCATTAAAATCGCGCTTATCTAACTTCATTTTATTCCATTCCATTATCTAAGCAATATTTTCATAAACAAAGTACTTAAATCATTAAATACAAAGCGAATTATCTTATAATATGTATTTATTCAATGGATTAGCGGAGGTAATACGATCGCGTAAAAGCTTTCAACTCGGGGATTTCATTTCTGAGTAGGTACACGGGCTTACGAGATATGTTTCATGCAATTATAGCTAGGGGAGACTACACTACAGTTCAGGGTCAAATTTTCGTGCTTTTATATCGTTTTACTTTTCCATTTTCCATTTTCCCTTTTATTCCACATCAAATATAATGTTAGTAACATAATATTAGCTCTACACAACAATTTTCTGGTGAAAAGTTAAGTAAAGAAAACCTTTAATTACTTAATTTGAGGAAACACCTGCAGGAGACAATTTTATCCCCAGGAAAGGAAAAATGTTTATCCACCCTTCGAGCATGGGCACACCGGTGGATATAATATCCAGAGTAGATAAAATGGGAGACAGACTTAGACTTAGATAGATTTTTTTGTATGAATATAAACTTAAACCCACGTCCAATGAACTAGGATAAAATTGTCCCTTTCAAATGTAAAAAAGCATAATTTTTATCTTTAATTTGGCTCCATGCTACGAACGGGGATATATGTCTGTCACTCGTTATGTCAAACGGGATATACTTCTCCCCGTTGCCGTGTTTTGGCATAAGGACAAGATAATTTTATCTCTTGTCAGTGGATATAATCGGGGATAAATTTTTGTCCCCAGCCGATGCTAGTCGCTGGAGTGGGTTTTATTAAAAAAAAAATAGAACACTACATTTTCCTTCGCGTTCGATGTGCAAAAGATATCCTACTGTTTCTTATTCAAATTGTACATCTAATAAATGAACAAGGTATGTTCCAGCTTCACTTATTTTTATTTTATTTATTTATATCATGTGCGCTCTGAAGTTGCTGGGCTCTGTCAAGACCCTGTGCATCGAACGTACTGTTTCAATTATCTTATAACCACAGGTATTCGAAATGATCCTCATTTTGCTAATACCAAATTTTTCCATTGTGTGTTATGTATGGTAACATATGAAAGGTGTTAATGTATGTACGACGTTTCAAATATATATATATATTTCATATATATATTTGAAACGTCTAATATATATATATGTTAGCCATTTAATATTAAATTGTTAACAATAGACCATTGCCTTCGGGTTCTTTGTTTATTTTTCTTTTATTCTTTCTTGTTTTATATCTTTTGTTCTTTGGTCTGGCCTGTGGTCGTCCGAAAACTTTGGTCGACAATGACGAATTAAGGGCGATTGTGGAAGCTGATGATACTCAATCTAGGGCTGAATTAGCAGCAGCTTTCGACGTTAGCATCAAAACAGTATTGGTCTATTTGCGTCAAATTGGCAAGGTTTTATTGTAATGTATACTAAAAGAACGAATTACATACATTACTTAAATATGTCAATGATACACAACGAGTTATACAAGATTAAGTTATATGCGTAAGGGAATAATTTTGAAAATTTTTCAGTTTTATCCGCTTTGCAATAGTGTCAAAATATTTTTATATGTAGTATGTAATGATTTTGTACTTTTATTCAAAATCGTGTCATGTCTGCTATCCGTCACATCACTTCAGCGTTATTTACCATTACAGCCTATTAAAGTCCACTACCGAACATAGGTCTCCCTCTCTTAGGGGGATATTTTATTTTTAGTAGTTATTAGGAAGAAGCTGCTGCCCTCCTAATTTTTTCCCTCTTTCGCCTCTTACGACACCCACTTGAGGATATGACTTACACCGCCACTACACAAATTCAGCGTTATTTATAAAGTTTATTCTTTAATGAATGCTAGGGGATGAGATGAAAGGAACAGTGTTATCTTAACTTAGACAAAGATAATGTGTGGAAAGACTCCATAGCCCCTAAATAAATATTTGTGAGTCTGTAAATATCAAGTAGACAAAGTCGTGGCAACGAGACGCACGTCATCCATGTTTAAAATATTTACGTTGAATGAATGCAGACGAATATGTAAATGGGTCGTACTCATCCACGAATAACTCGGCGAGGTACTCGGCGAGTTGCTCGTGCCGATAATGTAAACGTGCCATTAAAACGGCAATTTCATATGTAAAGACCTAATATATAGGTATATAGAAGGGCAAACGAGCATGCGGCTCACCTGATGGTAAGAGACTACCGCCGCCCATGAACAACTGCAACACCAGTGGAATGCGAATGCGTTGCGTGCCTTTTAAAAGAGTAGGCTCTTTTCTTGAAGGTCCCTAAGTCGTATCGGTCCTGAAAATCGCTGGTGGTAGTCGATTCCACAAGGAAGTTTTGCGAGGAAGAAAACTTCTTGTGAATCGCACATAGGTGGACCGCCAATCATCCAGATGTTATGTATGGTATCGCGAGTTTTGTCGCGATGTGCGATCGTGAAATCGTACAATTCCTCTGCGCACTCCTTGGTAGATGCGATAGAATACGCAAAGAGAAAATACAAGCTAAATTATAAAATAAACTTCTCAAATATCCTTATTTCGTTCAGGTGGGTTCAGGCAACGGAACAGCTCTGCAGCTGTACGGGCCTTCGATCCAGTCGCGCCACTGCGTGATCGCGGCCGCGGACGGCGGCGGCTACAGCGTGACGCCGCTGCACACCGACGCACACGTCTACGTCAACGGACGTCGGATCATGCACACGCAGCGCTTACAGGTACCTTTTCTTGATCGTTACCTTCTTAGATTTGGAGATTAGTTTTATTTGATTACCACCCTACATACACCAGCCACTGTGTAAAGGAAGAATTTCATTTTAAGAGGGTTCAGAGGTGAAAGGATTTCGCTGCGCCTCCCGATGATCGATTTAAAATTTCCTCACGATGTTTTTCTGCACCCCTTGTGCTACTAAGCTTAAGGCATATTTATTCTGTGCTTAAGGCCAGCACCCATTTTTGCTTAAACCAGGCCTGTCTCACTCCGCGCTTTAGGCATGAAAATATACCTACGCTGCGTGGTCTCCTAGAAGCGGCTAATTCCGTGAGGTTGTCACGCGCGCGCTCGGTCTGACGCGCGCCTGACGTTAACAAAAAAGTATTTTTCTCTTATAAGTACACTTTTGATATTTATTTTTGAGTTTTTATTCAATTATGGCCTCTCAAAAAGCCAAAAGGTACTGCATAGCATGCGGGTGCTTAAATAACAATAGGAATGTCGTCTTTTCATTCTTTACTGTTCCTAAGGATACCGAAAGGTAATATATTATTATTTATAGGTAGATTTAGATAATTAGGTAATTAGTTACTGACGCCATAGTTACAGATTTATTATTTGATTAGCGACCCGATCACAGCTACGCAGTTTTCCATTTGTTTCATGTATAATGCCAATGACCTTAAAAATTGTTCATTGTAAGTAGACCTCCCAGTACTAGTGACTGCATACTAATGCAAGATCAGCATGTACTGGTCATTAGTTTAACACTTGGTCGATAAAAAAGGAATTGAAAATAGCAGCACTCTTTCATTAATAATGAAGTCGCCTCTCGCATGTTTAAATAGCAAAAATGTGAAACAGACAAGTGACGGCTCCGTGGCGCATTGGCTTAGTAATAAGTTGCGGCGCTAAGGACCGCGGGTTCGAATCCCACGGAACAGGAATTTGTATGACCTACAAATAACTTTTCCGGGTCTAGATGTTTGTCTTTGTGCAATTTATGTTTGTAAACTGCCTCACGATACAGGAGAAAATCCTAGTGGGGGTATAACGTTTTTTTACTATTTTTATTTTATATAGAATATGTGATATGAATGTAGTTATGTATAATATGTCTTGTACGTATGTGTGTATATCCCTAAATGTATATATATATGTATATTTATGAGCAACGAAATATTTAAATTTATAAAAGTAATTATTGAAATGTATTTCATAAACACATCCAGGCGGATCGTGCGTGTATCTGTGGTTATGACAGAAGCATCAGCGCTGCAGGTTACCCTGTAGCATTACGCTGAGTCATAACCTTTCACTGCCTCGATACACACCCCATTTCTTGCTATTTTAATCTACCATACTTTTAACTGTTTATTTTTTTTTTTGTGATGTGTACAGTTCCTGTGAATAAATGTCTTTCTTTCATTCTTTCTCTTCTTTCAAAATAAAAAAAAATACTAATATATTGCATAACACCTTGGTGTATTCTACTATATACCAACTAATATCAAAGGATTCAATTTGTTTTCTCACAACACCTAACCCTACAGTAGGGGCGGCCTTAACAACGGCGCCTAACAGGCTAAGTGATACATACACTCGCACGCAGACGTAGGTGCTTTGATTTAATACGCGCCGCATTAATTTTGTTTCGACGTAGACTAATTTCACGAAGGTCGCTTCCGAGGCGTGCAAAGTATTATGAACATTAGCGACGTTGTAACTGGGTCCAAACTCGCAAGTTTGCTATCAGAGAGTGATCCTTCTGCTCTTGTACTATTATTTATTCTGTGCTTAAACTACGAAGGCCTAGAATCTTGTTGTAATTAAGTATCGATTTGATGGCTGCTTGGCGCAGTGGCTTAACAATGAGTTGCAGCGCTAAGGGCCGCGCCCAAGCAGCATGCAAGCTGTGTACGAGCTGTATTGAAGTTCGTTTTATACTAGAGGCTGTATTTTCTGGCTGTATAAAACTCTGGCTTATAAGTAAAATTGGCACAAATTATGCAGCTTTATGCGTTAGTAGCGCTGTACAGTAGCTGTACAAGCATAAAAGAGGCTGTATAACTGCTGTATTACAGCTGTTATTTGGTGTGCAAGGAAACTATTACCCTACAGATATTGTCTTATAAGTAACTTATAAAGACAAACGTTCTAAATTGTTTTTGAATGGGATTACAAATGAATATAAAACAAAAGAAATTGAATGATGGCGACATTTAATGTACAAATATTTAACATATTAATATTATATTCGGATTAGAGTTGAGTTTTGACGATGATAATTGTGAATTGACGTGCAAAATTAGATTTACGGTACTTACCGGTAATAACTTGTATATGTTTTCTAACGAAAATTGCCGCGCCAGCAAAATAACAAAATATAAGGACAAAATACTAAATACAGTAACTAAATATCGGTTGTATAGGTTAGAATAAAAATATATTAAATTAATGGATATGATGGCACATTGGGGCACAGTGGTCTTAAATGGCGACAATTCGCTAAACAGCCTAAACGCTATTTCGAGGTTCTTATAGTCTTAATAGCTGTACTATGTATGTTATGTATTATATAATGCAGTCATTGCTTTTTAATCAGTTCTATAAAAGGATATTTTATAATTTACGCTGTATAGCAGTTTTTTTCAACATAACATATAAATCTCTGTAGATATACGTATAAAAGATGAAAAATCTTGTCTTAGGAACAGTGTTGGATAAATTTAATTTAGATTTAACAAGATGTTTTTTTCTGCACCAACTGCTTTTTCTTTTTTCCACATATTGATAACAAATTAATTTTGTTCACTAGCACAATATAAACACGCAGCGCATGCAAAATGGCGATATTCTGTCACTTATACAGATTTAAGTTGTACTATGGCTGTTATTTTTTTTTAGTTTTATATCACTCTCATAGACAGAAGTCATAAAACTACTCTATTTACAAAAGTGTACAATAACACCATAAGAATAAGTTTTAGAAGAGAGTTTGCATACACCATTGTCCATAAATAAGTTTTTAGTGATACTATAATAACACTTAGAGTTGTATAAGCAAGGGACAGCATGCAAAAAAACTGCTTCTATACAACTTTAATGTTAAAATTAGATTGAAGTGTTACAAAATACTTAAAGTTGTATACTAGAGATTTCATATTCTGATTAAGAACCCTAAGCTTACTTAGATCCGTAATACAGACTTTATACAGCTTGAGCTGTATAATAACTCATAAACCACTCTTATAAGGATATAACCTTTTCAACACTCTTATACGTTTTTAAAAGAACTCTAAGTTCTATGTGGGCTGTTGTATTGATGTTCATAACGCTTGTGTGCTGCTTGGGCGGGTTCAGATCCCGCACAAGTATTTATATGGCCTACAAGTAATTGTTCCGGGTCTGGATGTTTGTCCTTGTGAAATTTATGTATGTAAACTGCCCCACGATACAGGAGAAAATCCTAGTAAGGAGGTAATATTTAAAAATATTTAATTAGATTTAGAGCTTAAAGATAATAAGAATTATAGAGCCTGATGATTTTAATTTCATTTTGCATTTAATGATCTGATTTCGAAAATATAAAGCTTTGTTTCGTGCAACGAATTTCATTGTTTTACTTTTATAACCACACGAACGCAGACGAGAATAATCTAATAATCGACTTTTTATTTACTCTTCTAAATCGCGGAAACATAAGAAATCATTACAATTTACTTAACACATTACGCATATTTTGCAAATAAATATTATTTATTTATATTTTTACATTTGACTGTCTGCTGTCCACAGAACACAATTACTCTTGCTACTGTCTGACTGTCGACTGTACCTGTCACTGTTTTTATAGAGCAGAGCACATTCATACAAAATACTCGGCAAAACACATATTATATGACGTAAACACGCTTGTACATACAACTCGTAAAGCCGCTCTATTAAAATATTAACGCACTAAGCGAACGGCCTCAAAAGATAGGCTGACCAAATCTTTACAAGTTTGGATATTTGTTTATTAAAAGCTATTGTAATACATTTATTATATTACACTAGTTCACAATATTTGTGATTGAAGTAAAGAGGTGATGGTAATCCTGTAATTATTTACAACACTTTGTAATTAATTATTTTTATCGATAAATAATTTGTTTATATTAAATTATTTAAGAAAATGTGCTTTGCTCTTTACATAAATTAAGTATATTGACTTTTATTGAATCTGGAAATAGTTGAAACGACAGTAATTTCGTTGCTTAGCTAAATTCGAAAACATTTTAAAATAAATACTACATAAATATTGTCTAGAACGATAGATTATTCTTGTGGAAGTGAATATTAGTGTTTCGTTAAGTGAACATATTGGAGTTCAATTAATATACTGAGGCCTATTAAAAGCTTTTGTTTTATACTCAAATCGACCTGAATTTAGAGCTAAAGTTTAAAATTAAACAGCACAATTGGTAAAATGTAAAATGATACCTCTTTCACATACCAAATTGTAAAACAGAATTAAAAATCATGTAAAGTATATTTCAAGAAATAATTAAAAGACCCGTTGCAGCTCAATGGCTAAGCGCTTATTGTAAATCTCACAGTACTCAAGCATCCCGGGTTCGATCATTGCCAGCACCAATGAAATTGTTTTGTACCTGTTGATGGTAGAAATGGTGGTGAAAGAAAGAAACCTGAATGTCTACGAATAAAATATTTAAAAGACATTTAAGGTCCTCCAAACCCGCCTGTCAAGCGTGGCAATTATGGCCTATGTTCACCAGTGGACTTTTATGGTCTGTAATGGATGGATGGATGGATGGATGAATACGCATCGGCGTAGTGGCGGATTAATTTCTTTTGTAACCTCTCAGAAATGAGAGGTAGCTGTGCCCACAACTGCGACGTATAAAAGCTATAATTTTACTTTTACATAAAATATTTGTGTATAAAATACAGTTCTAATATTAGCACAGACATTACGTCACTTTAACATAATATCGCCTTTGTCTCAGTGCTTGAAGGAAATCGTTTACTGCGGCACCTTTTCGTTTATTATTTGAATTCACCCATTCTTTGTGTAATGTTACACGTTCCCTTTTAATGTACCTACTTGACATTTAGTGAACGACGACAAACGTTTTTAGTTTATTGTTTCAAAGCAAGCAAGGTAAATTTCGTGTTCGTAAACTTCTAAAATAATGAGAACTCTTGCATCTGCAGTTATAATAAATCTTTCGTTCAAAATTGGACAAATTCATCAAGCAATTATAGATAATATCAAAACTGCAGTATTGAATTGTCATCGATTTTAACACATCTGCAAAAGTTCAGATTATTCAAGTAGCGGATTCGGAAGGGGGTGAAAACTCTATTAAAATTATCCAAATAATAATAGAAATATACCTATAACTAAGAGTTTACAATATATATATATATATAACGAATAGTATATTCAGCCACACGCCGAATACCAAATATTCTGAGGATTCCTGGCCGAATAGCTGAATATTGGGCAAAAGTATTCGGCCGGGAAGGAAGTAGTGTTTAATATTCAGATCGTCTATTCTCTGAAGCTGGGGTTCTCTACGAGACGAAAAGGAGTAAACTACTGCCTGAAAATTAAGAAAATTAGTCTTTCTGCACCATAATCTTCCACTTTAATTACGATAATTCGAGTGCCTAGACATTTATCTGATAGTTCTTTTTTTAATTTCTGCAATATCGAAGTTGATTGTATACCTATGAATACTTTAAATATTACAAAAAAACAATTATAAATAAATAAATATTTTCATTTTACCAATTTTCTGACTACAATAAAATCTCTTAATTAAGTATTCGGTATTCGGCCGAATAGTAGCTAGATATTCGGTATTCGACCGAATGGGATAAAAGTAGCCGAATAATTGCCAATATCCGTTGCAAGTCTAATATATATATATATATATTTGTGTCGTCGCTCATGAGGGGAAGAAAGGTTCTCGAGTGGCAGCCTCGTACCGGCAGGCGAAGTGTAGGGCGTCCCCCACTAGATGGAGTGACGACCTGGTAAGACATGCAGGAAGTCAATGGATGCAGGTGGCTCGGAACGTGCTTTGTGGCATTCCGTGGGGAGGCCTATGTTCAGCAGTGGACTTGTGAAGGGCTGTGATGATGATGATGATGATATATATATAGGTCCTTACATATGAAATTAGCGTTTTGTCGTACTGACCACTTTGATCTGAAATATCTCCTCTTTGGTTAAGAATTCCATATTCAAATTTATAAATTCATTTAGCTGGTACATTTGAGTTTTGAAAACAGTCATTCATTTGTATTTTCCTCATTATTTTTTCTTTGGCGTCGCTTATTACCGCACAATGGAAAACATGAAATATCGGTATATTTACGAGTACGAGTTCTTTCTTATGTTTTCGTTTCTTCGTTCTGGAAATTTCGACCTTCAGAACCAACCCCGTGGACGGCCGGAGACCAAAGTGAAAATGAAGCATTAAAGGCTATTGTGAAGCGGATCCATCACAAAGCACTTCAGAGATAGCTGCAGGCTTTGGGGTAAGTGATAAAACTGTATTAATCCACTTGATGTAAATCAGGAAAGTAAAAACTTGAACGATGGGTACCTCATGAATTGAGTGAATCGAACTTGCAAACACGCGTCAACTGCTGTGTTACTTTGCTCAACAGACACAATAACGAAGGGATTTAAATCGAATCATTACTTGTGATGAAAAGTGAATACTTCACGATAATCGGAAGCGCTCCTCGCAATGGCTGAACCCTGGAGACCCAGCCAAATCCTGAGCGAAAATTGACTCAGAAAAAGTTTTTATCAGTGTTTGTGGACTAGCGCCGGTGTCGTTCACTACAAGCTTTCTAAAATCTGGCCAAACGATTACGGCAGATATCTTTTGTCAGCAACTGTAAACCATGAAGGAAGAACTAACTGCTAAACAACCGAGATTGGTCAATCGCTCTAGGCCACTGTTGCTTCATGACAACGCAAGACCACACACTGCACAACAAACAACCACTAAGTTAGATGAGCTACAATTGGAATGTCTGCGACATCCACCGTACTCCCCGGACCTTGCTCCAACAGATTACCATTTTTTCCGGACTTTGGACAACTTTTACAAGGAAAAATTCAACTCCGATGCGACAGTCCAAACCGCCTTCAAAGAGTTTATTGATTCTCGCCCCCATGGTTTTTTTTAGTAAAGGGATCAATGAACTACTTATGAGATGGCAAAAGTGCATAGATAACAACGGTGCATACTTTGATTAATTAAATATATTTAAAAAAAAATGACTTTATATTCCTCCTGTACAAAACGCCAATTTCATATGTAAGGAAATGAAAATACAAATGTATGACTGTTTTCGAAATTCAAATGTACCAGCTAAACGAATTTATAAATTTGAATTTGGAATTCTTAACCAAAGAGGAGATATTTCAGATCAAAGTGGTCAGTACGACAAAACGCTAATTTCATATGTAAGGACCTAATATTTTTATTGGAAACTCAATTTTCATTTAAAATGTGTTCCGAAATCAATTTAAATATATTTTTAAAGCAAAAGTGTAAAAATGTATTCCATTGTTAAAATTCAATACCGATAAAACTCGCGTTTTTGTTTTATAATATAACTCATACATTTTATATTGCTTTGCTTTGCCAGCATGGATGCCTCCTCAAGTTCGGACGTGTTTCCACATTCCGTTTTGTGGACCCTGCACAGGAGACCCTCATGAACAGAAATCTCGCCCAATCACAGAATTACGGTTCCGGTTCCATATATGACAGGTCAGTTATTAATTATTAAATTATTAATTTTTACATTTTAACGTCGTCGTAGTTTTGCATTCACAAAATTTTATAGACTTACCGTTTAATAGATGTCTTATTTCATGTAGATATATTATATTTCATTTGTACATTTTCAACGAACATTGTTTTACCGAGAGCTCTTAACTTTTTAATCACCTTTTATGTACTTTATTACGTTCGTTCATTGTTGTTTTTTTTCGTTGCATGTTTCTGTCACTGGCTCACCGACATGCGCTTGTTTTACCTTTACCACGTTAGATCGCCGACGTCACCCGAGAATAGCGGTGCGATGTCGCCTACTTCACTCGCATCCCACCACGCCGATCTCGACTCCAACTCGAATGCAAATATCACAAACGACACGGAGTATCCAGGGACCGTGAGTCCCGTGTCGCACGACACGTACGGGTACAGGGACGGCAACGACACTCTCTCACCTTACAACAACAACACGCTGAAACTCGACAACGAATCTCTCATGATGTCGCAACACCTTAGCGATTCTAAAGATGACTACATGAGGGATGAGCCGTCGGCTCGGCCTACAACGATCAGGACCAGAGCACGGTGCAAGTCGAACAGGCTCACAGTACAAGGATAATTACGAAACAACATTCGATTTGGATGGAAACGTCGAGACGAAAAGTATATGCAGCGCGAAAAGCGGTGGTTCGGGACACGATAATAGGTATGATTTTGCTTGCATTCATTTTAGCATTTTGAACTGTCTGTAGACGAATATTGCACTATGCCTATGTTATGTTCATTACAAAATAAAATATTCCTACATTTTAATGTTTCTAAGGTAAGGTTTCACAGGTAGAATATTAACATTTCTAGTGCGATAAAATCGTAAAGGTTATCTAGGCTACTTATGACAAAATTCTGTTCAATTTCTAGAATCCAGCACTTGTGAGATTTTGTCTTATTTTAAAGTGATATTGCTCCCAAATTGAATTAACGATTTCCAAAGTAATCTGGCTATATACAAAAATATTATGGATTTACTGCGTGTGAATTTATAAAGACTACAATGCAATGAGAAAGTAGCAGGTGTAGCCATGCCTGGGCGGCTGGGCAGTCGATAGCTTTAGCCTTAATTATTATGAATATTGAAACGAAGTCATTTGATAACCATCTTTTTATATTAAATCATTAAAAATCAGAATTGCAGAAATTTAAGTCCTATATTTGTGTATCATCACGTCGCCATGAGAGAAACTATTACATTTATCAGGCGTTGATAAGCTATCTAATATTAATTAATAGAACCTACAAAGAATCCGTGGCAGATGAATGTAAATATTTCTATAGAAAATGATTTGTCACATATGGTACGTTTCAGATCTAAAATACTAAGGCCCGTATTAATAAACGTTACTCAACGACGAACTCAAGTGCGTAATCATTTGATACGCCTCATTACGAAATCAGCATCTCAAGATCGTTGCTAATTAATAAACACATAAAACAGTATCTCAAAACGCTGTACTTAGGAATACTGTTCTGTGACTTTCACTCAAGTATACACACTTGAGAGTCGAGTTTCGTTCATTAATCAGTGTGCACAGCTGATATCGTAAACCTAAACCGCATCTTGAGATATGTTTATTAATAAGATCATAACCTCAAGATTGTACTCAAGTGCGTGTACTTGAGCTGAGTAACGTTTATTAATACGGGCATGAGGCCCGTATTAATGAACGTTACTCAACGACGAACTCAAGTGCGTAATCATTTGATACGCCCTCATTACGAAATCAGCATCTCAAGATCGTTGCTAATTAATAAACACATAAAACAGTATCTCAAAACGCTGTACTTAGGAATACTGGTCTGTGACTTGCACTCAAGTATACACATTTGAGGGTCGAGTTTCGTTTATTAATCAGTGTGGCACTCAGCTGATATCCTAAACCCAAACCGCATCTTGAGATATGTTTATTAATAAGATCATAACTCAATATTGTACTCAAGTGCGTAGTTGAGCTGAGTAACGTTTATTAATACGGCCTAAGATTCAGAGAAGAGGAGCAGCGCCAAGGTGCAAAATCGCCCATCCACTTGTTAAGCGTGGCGATAACGGTAAATCCTCATGATTGTAGGAGAGGTCCACGCCCGACAGAGCACTGTTTATGGGCCAATAAAATGATAATGATAAGTTATGATTGCTCCATTTTGTTTCCTACCGATTTCAAAAGGAGGAGGTACTAATTCGACTGTATGTTTTTTTTATGTGTGTTACCTCATAACTTTTTCTGGGTAAACTGATTTCGATGATTCTTTTTTATTTGAAAGCTGGTGCTTCTCATGTGGTCCCATATAAAATTGATCAAGGTCTGACCAATAGTTTTTGAGTTATTCTTAATAATTTATACTGAAGTCGGTTGTACAAAAATTTTAATAGTAGTTTTAACACTTGGTTTATGGTTGTGTAAGTTTATTATATTATATTGTGTAGTTTATGTTTTCACCCCAGCCTACTGCAGTTCACACTTATCCCACCAACTTTCTGGTTGGTTGGTAGAAAATGCCATATTATGGCATTAAGTTCGCCGTTTGTACCTTAAGTACAAAATGGTAAGAATTTATTTATTTATATTAAGTAATTAATATAAATAAATAAGTAATTTTTTAATTAATATGTATATATAAATAAATAAGTGTGAAAGCAGCTGGCCAATGTTGTTGAAATGAAGTGTCGAACTGTGTCAGAGTGGCGAGTGCGCGGGTGCGGCGGGCGCGGGGCCGGGCGCGGAGGCGATCCTGCCGGCCGTGCTGGAGTTCCGGAGGCGGGGCAGGCGCAGTTCCTGGCCGCCGTCATCACGCGCTCGACCCGCACGCGCCCGCCTTCAAGCTCGCGCCCGTCTCACGCTCTACCTGTGCGCACGGTACGTGCCGCACCCGCTATTTAAAATAATTCACACTAAACACGCTAGCTTTCAATTATTTATATAGGCTGGTTGATACTTACGTCAATTAAAATATTTTATTAGAAATGTCGAAATGAACAAAAATTGATAATTCTTGTGATAAAATGAATATTATTCGAATATCTATTCTATACATATATGTACAAATAAATAAAATTGAAGCGTCTGTTTGTAATGTCAAAATTACAGCTTTTTACTAAATGCAACGAAAGTATATACGGTACTTATAACAAAAATACAATTTTTAAAATTTTTGTCTGTCTGTCTGTCTGTTTGTTCCGGCTAATCTCCGAAACGGCTGGACCGATTTTGACGGGTCTTTCACTGACAGATAGCTGATATTATAAATAGTAACTTAGGCTACTTTTATTTTAGAAAAAGTATTAGGGTTCCCCGCAAAAAAATTAAAACCCTGAACTACACGCGAGCGGAGTCGCGGGAACAGCTAGTTTTTAAATAAAAAGTAATTTAATTTTAACGAAAATCCAAATACATTTTAAAACCAATTATTAATATTAACCGTGTAGTGGCGGTTTAAGTATATCCACTAACCCATATCGTCCTGAGGTGTCGTAAGAAGCGACAGAAGGAAAACAGGAGATGGGCAGCAGCATCTTCCTGATAACAACTCAAAATAATAAAAACTGCGGTTGCCAACCCGCCTGCCAAGTGTGCCAACTATGGCAAAATCCTCCCTATGAGGCAATCTATGGGAGAGGCCTATGTTCAGCAGTGGACTTTTATAGGCTGTAATGGATGGATGGAATATAATTTATTAATGAAAGACGATAGATGAGGTCGTCTTGTTGTCTCGCTCACATTATGCTAAATATCTATTTTTAGCACTCACACGCGAAAGCTCAGGTGTCGCGTGCCTAAAATGATGCGCAGTTAGTCATGTAATATTAAAACCTCTGCAATGTTATTATAGCAAAAATACAGGTTCAAACCAAATAACATTAGAACATATTTTAGCTCTAAAATAAGCAAATAAACGCTAAAGAATCAAAACTCTGCATGTGTTAGACATTATATTTTGTTTTACACGTTAGAGTGATATATAAATGAGATTTTAGCAGGTGATGCTAATTATCTTACTTATGATAAGGGTGGCAAACGAGCACACAGTCCACCTGAACGAAAGTGGTTGCTGTGGCCCATAGAGACATCTACATCTATCCTCAAATTAGAATCAAAATGCAGATGCGTTGTCACCCGTGAGGACTAAGATGGAATGCCCGTTTCCAGTAAAAAGGGTCTCCGGTTCTCTATACTCACCATACAAAGCACAGCAGCGTTAATCTGCTATGTTACGCTGGCATTCTTTGAGAGCGTGGACCTTCCCGGTTGAGCCGACCCATTCGTACTACAATTATACCAGTAATATAACTGCAGCATGGCTCTCACCACGTAAACATCGACCACGTAAAACGACCTATTAGGTACTGCAGTTGCAACCCGCCTGCCAAGCGTGGCAACTATGGCAAATAAGTTATTGCTTTATTATCAGCATAACACTTCGTTTATTTCTGTTGAATATTTATAAATTGTAGCGTTATTAATATCAAATTTTTTCGTCGTTATTTATATGCTTAAAATTGCAGTTATCGTGCGTCTACGCACTACCGGCCAGAGTTAACTCCGACGGAGCGGGCACACAAGCTCACGGCATTTCTTCACCACGTCGCCACGCTCATACACGCTACTGTACAGGTATGCTTGCTGCCTACTCTGCGCTTTTTGCAACTTTCTTTAAAAAACAATTGTACCATAATAAAGATTAATACTGTACAGTTAGAACTTCTTTAAAAATTGCATTTAATTTTAAACAAATATTTTTTTTTCTAATAGAAGAAGTTGAAAATTTGTATAACAAGCATATCATTTTAATCCCGGATGAGATTTGGTTTTATATTTTATTTCAGGAAAGATGTACAGATTCCGCAGCCCAGGCGTTCTGGATGGCTAACGCCAGCGAGTTGCTTCACTTTCTAAAATGCGACAGGCATATATCTTCTTTCTCGACGCAAGCCCAAGAACTGTTGCCACAAACCGTCCAAAATGCATTTAGGTATGATAACTTTTACCTTATTATTTAAATGTACGATTTTAGAAGAAAGCAAAGATCGTCGTTATCGAAAAAATGTGACTTTAAAATAACTATTACATGTAGAGCTAAAGTCTTAGATAATAGTTAAATGTACAATGTAACTCTTTATGCCGAAAACCTTATATAGTAGACATTGTTCAAGTTTAGATGGCATACCTTATAAGTCATGCATAAATGTTTCTTTAAAGCTACTATTCGTTCTCTAAAACGTAAATAATACTATTATTATTATTTTGCTAGTCTTGTCTTTTGTTTATTAAGTTGTTTTATAAAAATTTATAGGTTTCTCAAATAATTATAATAGTTTTATTGAATACTGTATTCTATAATAGTAATCTTCAATTTTCGAATGCTTTTACTTTGTGTGATAATTACGTGTCGAAATAAAAGTGATAAAAATCATTTCACTTATAAATATGTATATCATTCTGCTAGAAGTTTCTACAAGAACCCATCTAAATTTATATATATATATATATCGTTAATGACACTGCTTTTAATTTGCTATGACACTATTTAGTAGAGAGTGCTCTACTGCGGCATTACGGATCATCAGCGGATCACAAGGAGATTAAGGCGTGCAAAGTTTTGATGTCGTAGTCGCATTCGCAATAGCGGCGGTGCAAAAATATTCACTACACCATTTCGTCCCGTGGGTGTCGTAAGAGGCCACACAGACGAGAACAAAGCAGGAGATGGACAGCAGCATTTTCCTAATAACAATTATAAAATAAATAAATAAAAATCCGGTTGCCAATCCGTTTGCCAAGTGTGGTAACTATGGCAAATATCCCTCTAATGCTGCAATCTTTGGGGGAGGCTTATGTTCAGCAGTGGACTTTTAATAGACTGTAACGATCGTAATAGTAGAACTCTGAAAACTCTAAAAATAAGTAACAATTTAATTCGTGGTATGGAATGTTTGGGCAGCAACCTGGTGACGTGCTTCCAAGAGGAGCTGGGGCGCGCGCTGGTGACGCTGAACAGCGCGGCTGCGGCGGACGCCACGGAGGCCACGGCGCCCACGCTGCAGGCGCTGGCCGCCGCCATGGTGCTGCTGCGCCGCTGCCGCGTCAACGCCGCGCTCACCATACAGCTCTTCTCGCACCTCTTCCACTACATCAACGCGTACTGCTTCAACAAGGTGCGTACTTACTGCCGACAAGTTGAGAATTTGGTCTCCGTTTATATAGATGATAATTTTTTGCTTCGAAGTCTTTAGGTACTATCCGAGTGCACGCCCTCTTTGGTTTCGCTTTGAAAGTTAATTCTACCTTAATATTTAGAGATGCACTAAGGTAGATAGATCGAAGATGCAAGGCGATCCGCCACTAGATGGAGTGACGACCTGATGAAACACGCAAACAGTCGATGGATGCAAGTGGCTCAGGACCGTACTTTGTGTCAACCTATGGGGGAGGCTTATATTCAGTAGTGGACTTGAAATGGACTGTAGTAGTATAAGTAGTAGTAATAGAAGGTGGTCTAGTCAAAGGTGTGCTAGAAGCAATACAACATGTTTTAGCAATACAGCATAACCTTTTATGAGTTAGTTCGGTGAAGTGATGAATAATGTACGTGGTGTGTGCGACAGCTGGTGCTGGAGGCAGGCATGGTGAGCGCCCGGTGGGGAGCGGCGCTGGCGGCGCGGCTGGCGCTGCTGGCCGCCTGGGCCGAGCGCCAGGGCCTCGAGCTCGCCGCCGACTGCCACCTCGCGCGCACGCACCAGGCTGGTACGTCCCGCACGCACACGCACGCACATACACACACACACACGCACACACACACACACGCACACACACCCGCGCGGCTGGCGCTGCTGGCCGCCTGGGCCGAGCGCCAGGGCCTCGAGCTCGCCGCCGACTGCCACCTCGCGCGCACGCACCAGGCTGGTACGTCCCGCACGCACACGCACGCACATACACACACGCACGTACACACGCACGCACGCACACACACGCGCGCACACACACACGCGCGGCTGGCGCTGCTGGCCGCCTGGGCCGAGCGACAGGGCCTCGAGCTCGCCGCCGACTGCCACCTCGCGCGCACGCACCAGGCCGGTACGTCCCGCACGCACACGCACGCACGTACACACACACGCACGTACACACGCACGCACGCACACACACGCGCGCACACACACACGCGCGGCTGGCGCTGCTGGCCGCCTGAACCGAGCGCCAGGGCCTCGAGCTCGCCGCCGACTGCCACCTCGTGCGCACGCACCAGGCTGGTACGTCCCGCACGCACACGCACGCACGTACACACACACGCACGCACACACACGCACGTACACACACACGCACGTACACGCACGCACGTACACACACACGCACGTACACACACACGCACGCACGTACACACACACACACGCACGCACACACACACGCGCGCGGCTGGCGCTGCTGGCCGCCTGAGCCGAGCGCCAGGGCCTGGAGCTCGCCGCTGACTGCCACCTCGCGCGCACGCACCAGGCCGGTACGTCGCGCACGCACACGCATGCACGTACACACACATGCACGCACGCACGCGCGCGCACACTCACCCACACACACACACATTTTATTCTTATAATTAACGTTACATCTACTCTAGGATTTTCTCCGGCATAGTTGGATAGTTTACGTACATATCTTGCACGAGGGTAAACATGGACAGATCCAAGAAAATTATATGCGGGCCATACAAATACTTGTTCCGTGTAGGAATCGAAGCCGCGGTCCTCAACGTCGCAATTCAATGCTAAGCTATTGCGCTACGAAACCGTCAAAATAATAAGTTTTATAAATAATGTTTATGTTATAGATATACCAATCAACAAAAATATTTGATCTTTGTTTAACTACTAACAGTTTACTCTTACGCAACTGTTGTATTGTAAATTGCTTTTGTATTAATTCTTTCGCACACGGAGTACATACACAAATGAATAAAAATTTATCACGATAAATGTTCTATTTCAATGTAAAAAAATCATACAAGATAGTGAGCCGGTTTTTCGTGTTTATTTTTTTTAACTATTTGAAATGCAGTATTAGTTACATAATACATAATAGTAGTTGATAAGTATAGTTAATAATTCAAACATTGGCAAAAATTCATACTAACACTTAGTGATTACCAAGTGTTAGTATGAATTTTTATATCATGACTGTCTATAAAAAATTCTTCAAAATATGTAGTATACTGCCTGTATATAGAATTAAGTCATAATATCTAAATTGAACAAAATGACAGTATTATTGAATATAAACAGGAAGGAGAGTATACGTACCTAACACGCCTAGCTAAAACACCTAAACTATATGTTCCAAGGGACAAAAATTATTTGGAAAGCGTGAAAGATGATGGATAACGCCTGTATTTATTGATGAGCTACCTCGGGTTTTGATTAAAAATATAAAAAAGTAAAAATAACTAAAAATACCCTGAGAAAGCATTACTTGTCTCTATCTCGACTATGGACAGTCGTATACCGGTTAAGAAATTCATTATTCTTTTTTTAATTTTCTTATATTAATACTTTTTTATTTTTTTTACTTTATAGGAATTTTAATATGTTTTGTTGATTTTTTTTGTTCTTTTTATTTCAGATCTAGAAAAGGCTAATTCTAAGTACATAAATAAATACTGTATCCACTACAGCTGCTGCCGGCAAACTGTGTTCACAGTTTGGCAGAGTGTGATTGTATATGTAATATAATATGTAATATGTACTTAAAATTGGAAACAAATAAATAAAAAAAAATTGGTCATATTAGTGTTATTTTCAGTTGTCTTTTAAATTTCAGTGTTAATATCAATAAATTTACAAATAAATTTTAGTGCACAAAAAAAAATTGATAATAGCTTTGAAATTGTTACTTTTATACTGCAGCACGCCTGATCCAAGGCGAATACCGCACTCCTGACGAAGTGAGGGCGGCATTATCAGCGTGTGTTAAGCTCAACTCCGTGCAAGTGCGTGCGTTGCTGACGCCCATCGCACCACCCGATATTGTAATAATTTGGAATATTCCAAATTGACTTCACCTATATTCAATTTAGCAAAGAACCATTTTAACCTAAAATATTTTTATCAATGTGTGTTTAGAATAATTTCGAAAATAAGCCATGATTTCTACAACTGATACACAAAACTATAGATTTGTACAAATACAAACATGTAAATATAAGTTAAACTCAAGATGCAAGCCGATTTATTACTTGAAAAATTTTCTCGACAGCACTTTCACTCCGATGCAGTTTGTCACGGCGCTGTCAATATGGCTGCTTCTCAGTCACGCCCTCTTTGTTTGTTAGTACACGGA
>JAGSMP010002891.1:0-16106 GCA_029286625.1 Parnassius orleans
TCCAAATTGACTTCACCTATATTCAATTTAGCAAAGAACCATTTTAACCTAAAATATTTTTATCAATGTGTGTTTAGAATAATTTCGAAAATAAGCCATGATTTCTACAACTGATACACAAAACTATAGATTTGTACAAATACAAACATGTAAATATAAGTTAAACTCAAGATGCAAGCCGATTTATTACTTGAAAAATTTTCTCGACAGCACTTTCACTCCGATGCAGTTTGTCACGGCGCTGTCAATATGGCTGCTTCTCAGTCACGCCCTCTTTGTTTGTTAGTACACGGACTACGTAATACAGGCATTCGTTATTAGATGGCGCTTTTCTTTATTTTTATAATGCAGTATTCCAAATTACCAGCAGTATTCCGAATTACCATCCTTTACTTTAATGTTGGCATATTGTTGTTGCAAAAAACATTTTGTTTATGAACTCCATGAAAGTTTTGTTTGTACATCTGGGCGATTTGTATAATGCAAATATTCTATAATTATTATATTCAAATGAAACTGCTTCAACGTGACCAAAAGTACGGGATTGCTGGAAGTAACTTCTGGGAGACGTGACGTAAGTCTTGTTTGACCCACGCTGAGATTCCGAAACCAGGATTAGAGGCCGCTGTCTTGGGCCCATTGGTCCTAACGATTTCTACGAAATCTGGTAAAGAGAATGAATCCTCAGTGCAACTCCAAGTTTCTGATGTAAAATATGTATATGTCTGATGCTAATATTTGTGGGTCACTGGCTATATCCGGTATGTGTTTTTTCAAAGACTGTACATTATAGTACATAATCTGTGTGAAATTATGGCGCTCTCTAAGAAATTTAAAAATTGGTACTATTGGTTTCTCACGTAACTTTGCCATTTCTTTTACAATAGCATCTTTAGGGCGCGTTCCCACTACGTCGTAACGACTAATTTATCGTTCGACGACTGTCGTCTCTACCTGTTCCCATTATAACGATTGTTTGTCGTCAACATTTTTTATCGTTTAGCGACTGTCGTATCTAGCTGTTCCCATTGGATCGCTCAGATCGCTCGCATCATCAGCAAGCTACAAATCTAGTCGCCTCTGCGTTCGCTTGGTGATTACTAGTGCGTTTACTCTCCTGAATTCAATGGACGAAGATGAAATTTTAATAATGTATTACTTTTTGAAAAGAAGGAAAATGAAGCAAGAAATGAAAAGAAAGTACTGGGTACATCCAATGTTAATGAAAAGAATTCCATTAGGATTATGTCAGAGTTATATAGAAGAATTAAAAGTGATGATGGAAAGTTTTATGAGTATTTAAGAATGACTGTCTCCACCTTTGATAGCCTACTGGCACGACTTGCAGACAATCTTAGAAGAGAAAACACACATTTCAGAAATTGTATAAGTGCCGAAGAAAGACTAGTGATAACTTTAAGGTAAGTAAATAAAATGAAAATTCTTTATTAATGTATACATTTATTTATTTAGAGATTTATTTTAGAGTTACACGTTTTATAAGTAAAGACATCTTTAAATTATATATTGTCAAAATTAAAAGAATCTTGTGTGCTATCAGACAAATTAGTATAGACTGAATTTGGTGATGCAGCCGGTTCCATAACTTGATTGCTAGTCGAAGTTGATGCACCTGGATCTTGTGTAAAATATCCTGTCGGTTGTGATAAATGGTTTTGGTAGTCACCATAGTTTGCATAAGTATCATATAAATTATTACGAAGCGTTTCTTTTAATTTTTCAATCAGTTGCATAATACCCGTTTGGAATTCAAAATTGTCATCATTGTCGAATGATGCCAAAGATGGTAAAATTCCTTTAATAAAGGACACATGTGGGTGTTCTTGATTATTTAATTTATAATCTAGAAATTGTGACATTTTATCATCTAATGTGTCAGTCTTAGTTTTCTTTTGAGTAGAAGGTGCTGCATCACTTAATGTATCAGAGATAGAATTATTAGGCTCATTAGATGAATCAGAGGTCATACAGGCTCAGTAACTTTTAATAAAAAAGACAGCTGATTCTTATAAACATACGGCCTAGTAGTTTTTGCGCCTGCACCAGATCGCTTTTTTTCTTTTTCATTTTTCAGGGATCTCATAAATCTCTTTCGGCGACCTCATGATTAGATCTTGAAATCCTTTTCCTGTTCGCATTTTTTTCTTTAATCTCTTGTACATCCCGTTTAATTATTTTACTTGTTTCCTCTGCAACATCATTTTCATTATTTTTACATATTGCTACAGCATTTTTTCTCGTACTTTGATGTCTTTGTTTCTTCTCATTTTCTTTTATTTTGCGTTTCTAATTTGAAAGCTGTGTTATCAAAAAGATTTACAGGCGGACGTCCAGGAACAGATCTAGCTGTAGATGGAAAAGGCAAAAAATCGTTGCTCAAAATCATACAGCGCAAATGAGCTCTCATAATTTCTGGTACATAATTGTGTAGAGAGGGATTCATTTTAAGCGCTAAAGAAGTGGCAAAAGCTATTGCATAAAGCCCGCAATCTTTTGCATTGGGTTGACGTTGCACGCTAGAAAATTGAATATTAAATTCTGCTAGGTATGGAAACAATGCATTAATATATGTTTTCGAGTTGGCTTTAAACAATTATAAAGACTATCGTACACGCGTAGTATACTATTGATATAATAAATACAACACCAGTGTCCTATTGAACCCACATCGCCATCATAAATAATTTGGACATGAGACTCATTTGGCGGCACAGGCTCAATGAGTTCCGGGAACGAACAGACCCACTTCCCGCGGACGGAAAGATGTATGACAGACACTTTTTCATGAAATGCTCGCGACGTCATCTTCCAGGACGTTATTTGTATCATCAGCCAAGGAATTCATACTTAAAAACACTTAAGTTTTATTCTAATATGAGTAGGTATTATCGTAGGGTATATATTATGTATTTAGATGTAAGAAATGAACAGAAAATCTCAAAACTTTTATTAGGTTGACGTTTTATAGCAAGTATTTCCTATTTCTAGGCAGTAAATGAGTTTAAAAGAATAATTTCGATGTAAGTAATTGAAATTAATTTTATCCAACGAAAACAGTATCAAATCGTAAATGTACAATATTTAGCATTCGCAATTAGCATTGATTACAGATGCCTCGATCACCTGTGTAGGCGCAGTGCTGCAACACAAGGTCAACGGTATTTGGAAGCCGCTCGAGTATTTCTAAAATAAAAAATTCAAATGCTCAACAATAATACATACGTATGACAGAGAATTGTTGGCTGTACATAGCCATCATGCATTTCAAAAACATGACAGAAGGACGGGAAATAACCGTACACAGACCACAAGCCTTTGACATACACTCCAAGGTAAATTCCATTAAAGAGACTCCTCGACGAATTAGACAGTTGTTGTATATTAGCGAGTATACCAGCAGTATACAACATGTCAATGGTAACAATAATCCAGTCGCAGACGCGCTATCGCGTATTGAAACTATTGTTTGTCTAACGGTCATAGATTACGAGGAATTAGCGACAGCGCGGAAGCCGACGTTCAAATTTCGCAGATGCTACAGAACGCCGGCGCGTCCAACAAGGTACAGTTATAGCGAATTGTTAGTCCCAACGTTAATAAAAGTATATACTGTGACGATGCGGGCGGTAATATCAGACCTTACGTACCACCGTCATTCAGGAAAGCTGTTCCCGAAGCCATACATAACATCAGTCATCCAGGTATTAGGACGACTCGGTCAATGGTTACTAAGAGGTTCTTTTCGCCGAATATGAACAAATAAGTAGGATTATGGGCAAAAACATGCATACAATGCCAAAAAAGCAAAGTAATACGTCATGTTGTTACAGGAATTAGGTTCATTCGAGTCCAGTGAACGTTTCGATCATATTCACGTGGACATTGTAGGCCCGTTGCCTACAACGCGCCATAGTAATAAGTATTGCGTCACGATTATAGACCGTTGTACACTGGCCGGAAGCAATACCCGTTGAAAATATCACCGCCGAGACCGTAGCTAAGGTTATTTATGAGAATTGGGTATGTAGATTCGGGTGCCCCTGCAGGTTAACCAGCGATCAAGGTAGGCAGTTCGAAAGCACTCTTTTTAAAGAAATCAATCTGGTTGAGGAAAAGTGGATTTCCCATATTCCATTCTTCAGATACTTCATTTTCATTTGCAGCATCTTCTTGTAAATCTCCTTGGGGAGCGCCATGACCCACTTCTTCGATTTCCTCGTCAAATAAATTATCAAAACCTCATAATTTAAAGGAACTTCAGGGAATAGAATGTTATATGTCGGTGAAAACATTGATGATAACATTGTGTCCACAATTGCATGACTATCAACGTACCTATGCCACAAACATTATTCCGAGTCTTCATAGCTGGGTTATGTCGTCCAAATCCTTTTGGTGACGTACTTTCCTCACAAGAATTATTATCCTTTCAGCTGCGGAGACTAACTACTACTACTGTACTCCGTTGACTACGGGCTGTTTAATAAAATGGAAAATAAAATGGGTCTTAACGCAAATTTCTTGATTCTGGTATACCAAATACATGTATACATTTCTGAATTCGCTATGAAATTTTCTATAAATGGGTACGTAAATTTAATAAATTCCCAAAGTAATTAGTGTAAGTAAATGTTGAGTAAAGTCAAAATTGTCATATTTGTGAATGAAACAAAGTTTTTAATAGTTCATATTTGCTTTATTTTAACCTTAAATCAAATTATTTACAATATTTTATGTGTAAAATCATAGGCTACAATACAATTTTTTATCATAAAACGCATTAAAAATAAACTAAACTTACAAGTACCCAACAATCAACTTACACGGATGTAGAATGTATTCCGGAATGGATGCGGCATTAATACATTAGTCAATAAAACATGGAGGGTTTAGTATTTTTTTAAATGACTTAGAAATAAATTTTGAAATGAAATTTACTTTTTTTAGTGGCCTAGCTTGAGTCGGGCAAAAAAAAATATTTTTTTTTAATACTTGAGTTCAATTGTATAACGCAGTGGCGAAGCTAGGGCTCCAAAGTAGGGCAAGACCAAGATATGGTTTTGTTGTTTTTAGCAGTTTTATAAAAATACGCCAATCTTGATCTGTTTCATATTCATATTCAGTGCTCTTCAGTTTCATATTCAGTGCTGTTGAGGACGTGTTTAACAAAGCACACAGAAGGCATACTACTGCTAGATAGATTGTATGACATATCAGCAATTGCATACCTTCGGTGGCTTTGAAAAAGCCGTTTGGGTTTGCTTGAGCGAAAGAAAAGATATTTACATACAATACAATACATGATTAAAGAAAGCATGAACAAAGTACAAACAAACTATGTACAAAATTAAAAATACAAATTATTTATAGTCTAAATCGAATCGTCTCTTTCTTAAGGAACGATTTGATTACGTCCGCGTAAAATGTTGGTGAACGTTTTAATTGTACCAATAACTGTTTTTCAATTGCGATAATTGATAAGTCTGAAAGACGCTCTTGACCTTGTGTATTTCTCAAATAAGTATGGATGCGCTTCAGAGATGAGAAAGCACGTTCCGCGGAGGAACTTGTGGCTGGAATAGTTATGACAAGATAAGCTAACTTTAAAAGCTGGGGAAAGGCCTCTTCAAGACTATTTTCGTTTATAAAGTCAATGAGTTCGAAAACATTGAAGTCTTTTAATTCAGGGGAGGAATACAATGAAATCAATTGTTTTTTCAATGTTTGTTTATCAAAATGGTTTCCGTAATTTTAAAATAATGAATCTAATGCCTCTAAAGGAAAATTGAACGATATTTTTCGAATAGTTTGTTGTTGAACAATTGGAAAAATTTTGATTTGAAAATTTCAGAATATCAGCCATTAATTTCTGAAGATATGTTACAATTATTTCAACAAAAAGTCGTTTTTATTCTGTCTGAGCACAGCGCACATTGCGTCTCAAACGAGGAGCAGAGTTATTTTGCAATGTGTTTTCATAAATGTGATCAAAATCTGCTTGAAATTCTGTACGTAACCATGTCTGAAACTGCTTTATTTTATTACTGCAATAACCGACATCAACTTGTGATTTTTGTAAAATATTGTACAAACAGTCGGTTTTTTCAAATACCCGGTGGAAAATTGAAATTAAATTAAGGCAATTTGTTTTCAAAATGTTTGGCGGCTAAGATCGTATCGCCGTCCTAGTTCTGCGGATTGTCGCACTTATCCGAAAACAAATTAATCAGATTATCTTTTTGTTCGAATACTGTATTCACAATTCGTGACGTATACGCCCAACGAGTTGCGGGAATAGGCAATTTTTTGCTGCAATGTGCATCATAAAAAGACGACCGTTTTGTGCTGTTATTAAAAATTAAATAAAGCCTGAAGGGCTGAAAAAAAGTGCTGACTTCCCCAATCCTGTTACAAGATTTAGATAAAACTAATGCCAAAATGTGTGAATTACAAATATACATGGCTTGGGACAAACATCTTTAACTTTTGTTGCACTCCATTTCTGACACCGGACATGACACTTGCCGTCATAACTTGCGCAACTAGTTTTGTGGTGCAGTCATGTTTTGTTTAATAATTCCAATATGATAATACAAAGTGTGTCTGCTGATTTTCATAGAAGGCACTCTTCCTTCACAAGTGAACGTTGAAATAATATGGTTATTGGAATGGATAATTCCAGCACAGTTTATTAAGAAAATTTAAAATATGGCAAGATGGCCTTTACTTGGTCCGTTTACACGACTATTTGGGCATGGGTTTTATATAAAATATAATTTAAAAAAATATGTATAAAATTTTTTTAAATATAAATAAAAACATATGTGAATAAAAAACTCATCTTATTTAAAAGAAATAGTTTAAAATTCTATATAAATACATATCTACAATTATATTTAACCAATTATATTTAATTAGCGAAACTCCGGGAGAAGAATCAGTATTGGGGATATACTGGGTGTTACGACACCGTCAAGCCGAAAGGAGGTTAAATGGGGCCTTATAACGAGTCCATTCACAATATTTAAGAACCGTAGTAACGCTGTATAACATACCTCAAAAAAAAAATTATTATTTTCACTATGTGCAAACCCTATTTCTGTAACATTAAAGAGTAAACTACGCAGAATGTACCTACATTTCTACCTAATTCGAGGAACGACAAAATTTTCAAAAGACCTAACCTAACGAAACAACCTAAACGAACACTTACTTTTCATAATAAACGTCAAATTTACAGAAACGGCTAAGTGTGCTCCGCCTTCTCAATACACAACCTCGCTCGTCGGGATATGAAACGTGTGGCATTTCCCACCATCGTCGGTGTTATTGATGCGAAAACCGATCTAATGGGTCCGCGAGACGATCAAGTGCACTTGACAAGTCTACGTGTGACGATTTCACTTGACGAGGGACTTGACGCGACTTGAAGGTGCCGTCAAGTCCATGCCTGCATCGTTCACCGCCCTGTGCTCAGGAAAGTGGTCGTCGCAAAAATTAATAATGGTTTCCAACGCAGACAAGGCATTCCTTGCTATAACTCTAGCGGTATCTATCACAGAAAAGAGAAAGAAAAGGCGATGGTGTAAGGAATGGTATAAAATGAGATATCGATTCACGCATGAACATTTCAAAGAACTCTTCAAGCAACTGGCCCGACGATTATAAAATTTTCTACGAATGGACAACGATTCTTTTGAAACATTGTTGGAGTTGATTCGACCCAATATTGAAAAGCAAGATACCAATATGCGACAAGCTATTCCTGCCAGCCAAAGGCTCTCTATAACTCTAAGGTACTTGGTCACTGGTATGGACTTGGAAGATTTAAAGTTTATGTGTGCTGTCGCTCCTCGTACTTTGGATTTAATAATACAGGAGACGTGCAGGGCTATAATTCAAAAGTTAAAAGAAAATATTCAGGTATGTATGATATTCATTTATTTTCATTTATCTTAACCAAAATAATCATAACAAAATTAAATACTTAATGTGATGGTGAAATATGAGACAGACAAAACAGAAAACTTTTATTGGTTTCTTTTATTTTATCTTGTATGGCTCGGTTTGTGCAATCGATTCATACCCAAAAAGTTCTCAGTTTGGTCTATAGAAGTTACTAAAAAGAATAGAAGTGTTGTAAGAACTTAGCCGCAGTCTGTGATTCTTCTTCTTCAGTAGTTGGTTCTGGTATATGAATTACAGGCTGTTCATGAGATACACTTGGCGCCTGCATAGGTTGAGATGCACAATTATGAGTGATTTGGCAGTACCATGCACCGGTGTCTTGACTATGACTTGTGAGTGTGACTGATGTGGTGCGGGTGATTGGTATGTCGTAGTTGAGTGGAGTGCATTTGGTGATGGCACAGGTGATGGTGACTGATGTGGTGCGGGTGACTGGTATGTCGTAGTTGAGTGGAGTGCATTTGGTGATGGCACAGGTGATGGTGACTGATGTGGTGCGGGTGACTGGTATGTCATAGTTGAGTGGGTGCATTTGGTGGCACAGGTGATGGTGACTGATGTGGTGCGGGTGACTGGTATGTCGTAGTTGAGTAGAGTGCATTTGGTGATGGCACAGGTGATGGTGACTGATGTGGTGCGGGTGACTGGTATGTCGTAGTTGAGTGGAGTGCATATGGTGATGGCACAGGTGATGGTGACTGATGTGGTGCGGGTGACTGGTATGTCGTAGTTGAGTGGAGTGCATATGGTGATGGCAGGTGGTGATGGTGACTGATGTGGTGCGGGTGACTGGTATGTCGTAGTTGAGTGGAGTGCATTTGGTGATGGCACAGGTGATGGTGACTGATGTGGTGCGGGTGACTGGTATGTCGTAGTTGAGTGGAGTGCATTTGGTGATGGCACAGGTGATGGTGACTGATGTGGTGCGGGTGACTGGTATGTCAAAGTTGAGTGGTGCCCACTTGGTGATTGTGACTGATATGTCAAGGTTGAGTGGTGTACATTTGGTGATGGCACAGGTGATGGTGACTGATGTGGTGCGGGTGACTGGTATGTCGTAGTTGAGTGGAGTGCATTTGGTGATGGCACAGGTGATGGTGACTGATGTGATGCGGGTGACTGGTATGAGGTATGTGTATGTGGGTGAGCAGGCAAGATCTGAACTCCGTTTCTTGACAGTGATCCATTTCGGCTTCTGAATAAAATGTCATTTATTATTTTCTCCGCATAGCGTCTTTGATCTGCTGATAAACGTTTGAGTTTAAGAGCCCAGCCCTTCGCAATTATATCCGATTCAGAGTCATCAGGTTTTGAAATAATGCGATGCTATATCTATCAGGTCCTGCTGTGATGTGTTTTGCTTTTCTTTGGTTGTGGCATCTCTTTTGATAATTGGATGACCCGGAGCCTGTAAAAAATTATGTTTGTACTATTCATAGGTACCGAGAACGACCGAGGACTGGAAAAAAGTAGCCAAAGTTCGAGAGACGATGGAACTTTCCCAACTGTATAGGTACTGTTGATGGCAAGCACATCGAAATAGAAAAACCTTCAAATTCTGGATCTTACTATTTTAACTATAAAAGACATTTAGTATTGTTCTTATGGCTAAAAGCATAATTATCAATTTATGATGGTTGATGTTGGTGCAAATGGGCGGATGTCAGATGGTGGAACTTTGAAAAATACAAAGTTTTGGCAATTGTTTTCTGAAAGTGAAAACAAACTTAATATTCGGAGCCATGTGAGTTACTAGAAAGCGATAAAAGGTTTCCGTTTGTACTGGTAGGTGACGAAGCTTTCCAACTGACTCCAAACTTCATGAAAGCCATACAACAAAGCCGTCTTGACAGACGAAGACGGATTTTCAACTATAGATTGTCAAGAGCCAGGAGGGTGGTTGAAAATGCTTTGGCATCCTGTCTTGGCGATTCAAAATATTTAAAAAGACATTGGACTGCATCCTGATAAAACGAAAAGTTGTTTTGGCTGCCTGTCACTTACACAACTATTTGTGTGAAAAAATAAAAATAAATATATTAAACCAGGAGATATTGACATAGAAGAACCAAATACCACAGTCACAAGAGGTGCGTGGAGACAAGGACACCAATTGTTAAATATAGAGCAGTACGAGAAACTCGGCAAATGAGGCAAAAAAGTGAGAGATGACTTTTGCAGTACTTTAATGGTAACGGTTCAGTCCCTTGGCAAAATAATTGCCTAATTTAGTTATTTAAAACATACTTAAAAGTAAAATGTATCTTTGAATTGTAAATAAAAATGTTTTACCTCACTGCTTAAACTGCTTTCAGTATCCTTATACACATTTTCATTACACGGTTTTGGTACATGATCGGGTGACGCGCCAGACCGTTGTGCTTGTTCAATATTTTTCTTTCTTTGTTGAAGTTGGTTCTTAATGCATTAATTTTTTCTTTAATAAATCTTCGGTGTAAGCAGGTTTATATACTCGAAGTGCTTTGACTATGCTTGATAAAGCAAGCGACCTTTTGTTTTTATCCGCATACTCCTTACTTTTAATTTTCCATAATGCAGGATAATCTGTAGAGAGATATTAATAAAAACACAAAATCACGCTCGATAATTAGGTCGGCGCTTGCCATAAAGCCACGTCTCGGTCCGGTTCGTCGTCCGCCATCTTCGATGTTCCGGCCGCAAATGAATAAAACTTGTCAAGTCGCGTCAAGTCGCATCAAGCGCAAGGTGGTTCAAGTGCCGTCAATCAAAATTTTTGTCAAGTATGGTCCAGCCGTAGATACTTGACGGGACTTATCAAGCCAACGCTGTAAACGATCAATATTCACTTCAAGCACGTAGACTTGTCAAGTGCACTTGATCGTCTCGCGGACCCATACACTGTTCCATCTCGGCAACCGTTGGGCAATCGGAGAATACACTGTCCTTCACATAACCTACAAAAGTCCAAGGGTGTGAGGTCCGGAGAACGAGCAGGCATAGCATCGGTCCCCGTGGCCGATCCTATGCGTTCTATGTTCGCGATCCTCGCGGAAAGCGAACGTTAAGATGTTCTCGTACGTTGCAAACAAAATGTGCCGGAGCTCCATCATGCTGAAATACCATGTTTCTTTGGTTCTCAAAGTAATCACAGTCAGCCACAGGAAAGTCGTCAATCGCCTCTTCGAATTCCGTTTGTAAAAACGTTAGATACTTGCTACCGTTCAGACATGATGGCATAATGACGGGACCGATGACATACCCGTCATAAAGGCCAGCCCACACATTCAGCCGCCACTGGTGTTCGAATCTGCCCTGCCGTGAAGCATGTGGATTCACGCGAACCCAAACGTGATCGTTATGCATATTTGAAAGTCCTGACCTCGTGAATGTTGCCTCGTCCGTCCAAAGAACATAGTTTACGTAATTAGGGTTTTCCTCTAACTGCCTGAGGTATCACTTGCAGAAGTTCCTCCTAGGTGCAAAATCGGAGGGTATCAGCTCCTGTGTACGGCGATAGTCATAAAGGTCGTCGATTGTCGTCACGAAGAATTCGCCAAACTGCAACGTTTATACCGAATCTTGTTCGGCTCGCCTCGTACTTGTGATCGGCTCTTCTTCAAAATGCTCTGACACTAAGGCCTCCCGCACTGAGGCAGCTGGCTGCGCAGCCAGGCTGCGGCGGTCGAAATATTTCAGCAGCCACTTCAGGCAGCCTGGCTGCGCAGCCAGGCTGCGGCGGCTGACAGCCAATGGACAGCCAGTTGCGATCCTTTTTCGAGGATATGGACGTGGAAGAACTTGTAATTTTGTGCGTATCTCGTAAAAAACGCAAAGTTAAAAGACATTGGATTCATCCTCTTCTTCTAGAACGGCACTCAAAAGGCTTATTTTATACCTATTTTAAAGATGTTCGTAAATACCCAGACCGGTTTTTTAACTACACGAGAATGTCAGTGCAAACATTTGATAACTCCTATGCGAGCTTGTATAACTCCAGAAGAGAAATTGGTGATTACATTGAGGTAAGTACTAAAATAAAAAATACTGTTAATTGTTTATAACATTTATTCTTTATTTCTTACATTTATGGTAAAAATTTTCCTGAAATAGTTCAAGTAATTCAGAATTCTGAGACGTATCTCTTACATTTGTGTCAGATGGAATAACACCTCAGTATATCCGGTATTGTCTTGTTGTCTGGAACAGACGTAGAATATGCACACGGCAGCTTTCACTGCTCGAGGCTTCTGGTCCATAATTTGACTGTGTCAGTATCCATGGCGATATTGCCTACTGCTCGAGTTTCCGGTCCATATTCAGTCAGAGTATCCATGGCGATACTGTCCACTAACCGATGTTTCTGGTCTAAATAATCTGGCGGTTGATGTCCCTGGTTCATAATCAACATGACCTTGGCGAAACACACCAAATTCGAATTGTAAGTTTCCAAAAAGGCATTTGAGCTCTTTTTTACGTCAATTAACTCCATTCTCGTAGAAAGTTTACGATGTTTCGGAATGTTTTGAAATCTTCAGAAGCGAAAGCATAAATAGTCTATCTGAATCAGATTCTTGCTTTCTTTCACGCTCTTCTCTTATTGCGATACTTTCCTTTAATACTTGAACCAAATTTTCGTCGTCACATGTCTTCTTCTTTTTGGAAACGGGTCGTTTACCTTGAATACAATCGCTGTCATCGTTGGTTTCCGCAGGGCGTGTTTCACCCATGCTATTTTGAGTTTCATTATTTATTACAGTGGTCTTAAGAAACTGTAGATGTTCGAAATATACGTAAGGACTCTTACGCGAAGCTGCTGCTCCACTTGTAGCACCGGCTCTGCGTTTTATTTCCTGCTGTAACTAGTCCTGATGTTCTTCCACTTTTGCTGTGAATTTACCTGAAAATTAATATAAGTACTTTATTACAGATATCTTGCTACAGGCTGTTCTGTGATGGAAATCAGCCATAATTTTCGGATTGGACATACTACTGTCCGAGATGTCATATATGAAATTTGCATGGCGATTTGGGAGAACATGAGACAGTCAACGTTTCCAGAATTAAATGAAAGGTGGCTTGAAATAGCAAAGGTTTCAATGAAAATGCAAACTATCCCAATTGTATTGGTGCCATCGACAGGAAGCATATAAGAGTAATTAAACCCAGCAACTCAGGATCACTTTATTATAATTATAAGAATTATTTCTCGATCGTTTTACTTGCTGTATGCGATGCGGATTATAAGTTCACATATATAGATATTGGGGCATATGGAAAATGTAGTGACTCATCTATATTTAAACAATCTATTTTGTATCAAAAAGTCGTCAATAACGATATACGAATCCCGGAGAAGAGCCCCATATCAAATAATGGTGTACCGATGCCATACGTCATTGTGGGAGATGAGGCATTTGGTTTATTTGAAAATTTAATGCGACCTTATGGAGGAAGGGGTTTAACAGCCGATTAAAGAATCTTTAACTATAGACTGTCTCGAGCAAGGCGGCACATAGAATGCACGTTTGGGATTCTGGCAAACAAATGGAGAATTTTTCACCGGCCACTGGATGTC
Organism: Parnassius orleans; assembly: GCA_029286625.1. Classification (NCBI taxonomy): domain Eukaryota; kingdom Metazoa; phylum Arthropoda; class Insecta; order Lepidoptera; family Papilionidae; genus Parnassius; species Parnassius orleans. The sequence continues at coordinate 13,547 of JAGSMP010002891.1, forward strand.
CGACAAGAATTTGCAATTGCCATAGTACAAGCATGCTGTGTCTTACATAATTACGTGCGCGAAAGAGATGGTTATAGATTTAAAGACACTACGTTCCTCCAGACCTCGAAATAACCCCAGGTCCCTTAAATAGAGGCCGATCATCAGCATCTTAGAGATTTATTTGCGGATTATTTTATCAATGAAAACCGCTAGAATGGCAAAATCAATATGCATTGGGATAGTAGGTACTACCTACTCTATACTTTAAGTGTATAAACAATAAACTAAAATATATCCATAGAATAATAAAATAACTAACTAATAAAAACATAACGTACCAAATTCACTTTTTCATTTACTGTTAAATTGTCCTCGCACATTATATTTGTGATTTCTTCCCATTTTCTTTCTTTACATCACGATCACTGTATTCTTCTGAAGATATATCCCATATTGCTTTACGGTTTTCAATTTCGCGAATAAATTTCTCCGTATCGAAAGACATTTTGTGATTTCAGAAAACAAAATACGTCTGGCTGCTACGCGACAAGTGCGCCGTGACTGACGGCAGCCACATATTCGCCCTACTCGCTCTGGCTGCGCGCAGCCAACGGGCTGCCGTGCAATCGGGCGCGTTTTATGGCTGCCGCAGCCGGGAGTTCGTGGCGCGGTGCGCGGGCTCCCATACACCGTCATATGACTGGCTCGCCGCAGCTGGCTGCCGCAGCCAGGCTGCCTCAGCACGGCATGCCTAATTCACCCTGCCTGGCGTCGACTGTGCTTGGACGTCCACTTCCAGTAGACCGATGAAAGAGCCGGTGGAATGTAGTCGTCTTGACATGTTCAGAAAACATTGGTACGACGGCAGCCGTCGCTGTTCAGTGGGGGTCTACCATCGATAAATCGTTGCCGATACAGTTCGCGAACACGATTTAAATTGCTATCTTCATGGCCTACGCATAAAATCATATCGTAATATTTCGAGTTAGAAAGCATCTTTATTGCAAAAAATGTTGGAAAAAAAACTCGAAACAGTTGTAGGATATCGATTAGAAGATTTGAAATGGACAACATTTTTTCCAACTTGACATTTTTGAAGCCAGTACTTGAGTATAATGACATCCTTGTATTGAGGTAGCAAACATTTATGAATGAAAAATAGAAAAACCATTAAAGTAGACAATTATTAGGTAAAATAGGTACGTAGGTCTTTCTGTTAAATAATCTGGTTCCCTAACATGACATCTTACTAGGGTTGACAAAATTTTGGCTTTGATAATTGATTATATTTTTTTAGGGTATTTTGTAACACGTTTTTTGAAAAAAATCGCTCACTGCGGGGTTGCAGCGGCTTTCTGTAGACACAGTATGTCTGTTTCCCCTCTACCGAAAACCGGTGCGACCTCGTTGTGAATGAATTTACAAAAATATTGAAAAATATTTTTCAATATTCGGATCCCCAAAAAAAATCTTTCGTATTGTATCCCCGATAGTGATCTTTCCCCCAGAGTTTAGCTAATCAATTTGAAATAGCTTAAAAAATATTTGAAATAAAAAACATATGTATATTTAAAAAAAAACAATTCAATATTCTAAGGCTTGTGATATGCCTTAAAACACCCCTACAATGCAAAGGTTCACATCACATTCCTCGCATTTCCAAATTGTCCTGGTCTTTTTAGGGCACATAAAGCAGCAAGTGTTTCTCGACTATGTGCGAACTGGGAAGTGGTTAGCTTCCACCGTCGGTCGGGCTTGCGTCTTGTGTCGAGTGATACGTCTTATTATAGTCTTTGCGTTATAGCAGAAGGCCTACTCTCTTTCTCCGAAACGAAACTTCGTTATCGAACGAAATTTAAACGAAGTTTCGTGTCTGGAATACCAGCTCAAATAAGCAGCATAATACTGCTATGTTTTTTTATGGCAAGGGAAGAGATTCGAAGAAATTTTAATTTTATAAAAAGAGATTTTTTTCAAACTTAGCCTGACCAAATACGAGTAACAAATGATATTCGAGCAACATTTATAATTTTGTGTGTAATCGTGTTCTTGAAAACGGCTCTAACGATTTCTATGTAGTTTACAATATGGGGATGTGCGTGGGCGAAAAATCAATCTAGGTCTCATTTCTGGGAAAATTCCGATAGTCGTCTCTTAAGATAGCCATGGGAAGAAAAGCGGTCATATTTTTTACGAGAAAGAAAAATTCTTAATGACGTGTAGAGTAGCTCATAAATGTTTAACTGCTGGTGTGTTGTCCACACGTGTATGTACAATTGAACGAGCACTGTCACCGCCGCGTTGATTCATTTATTTAGTTCCGGAACACCACAGCTGTGTTCTAGCCTTTTCTTCTTACTAAGAGAATTCGGGATCAACAACCTTTTTATGTATCACGTTTATAGCAACCGAAACAATTTTATTGCTGAACATATGCCACAAAACACGATTCAAAGCCAGCATCCATCGACGTCCTGCAAGTCGTCACATCTAGTAAGCGAACTTTCATTTTCATCCGTTGTTGGTTCTTCGAACTCCATGGCTGGCCAGTATTCAAACATAGTAAAATCTCCCGTAA